>CAIGRB010136683.1:43217-69169 GCA_903798255.1 Fraxinus quadrangulata
TTTTTTTTTTTTTTTTTTTTTTTTTTGCCCTTTTAGAATGTAGATTGAAAAGTAAAAATAAATTATGAATTTCATAAAATATATAATTGAAAATAACAAATAATTTTTAAAAAATATATCCCAAACGAGCTCTAAATATTTAATCAAGTAGTAGTCTTTTTTTTTTTTTTTTTTTGGGAGTCACAGATCTCTTTCGCATGATTTCATGTCTACTTCCAATTGATTCGTCATGTGTGTGATGTATAAAAAAGGGAGACTATAGCAACTACGATGGTACTATAAAATAAATTTAAGTTATAATTTAGATCTCTAAAATGGTTAAAAACCTATTCAATGGAGAAATGCAAACACACACACACACACACACACTCGTGGATCACAAAGACAAAAAACTACCAAGTCATTTGCACCTAATTTTTTTTTTTTTTAGATCTTTTCATTGAGTAAAATTTAAATTTAGATTCACCGAATGTAAATGGGAATGCAAAAATAGTTTTGAAAATGTCAATTTACACCCAATTTTACACCTCCATTTGAATTGCTCTAATATTTGAGTAAGAATATCCTATTTGCGACTGTATGCTATCGAAATAGCCCTACGTGATATACATGTGATTGTTAGTAATTTAATGAATTAATGTAGTAATTTTTTAATATTTCATGCATCAAATCATTAACCGCTACATATATGTCACACAGCGAGTGACTGCAAATAGTATTATTTTTTGAGTAATGCTATTTAAAATCTCAATACCAATTTAATTAAATTTATCAAGTGTGACCGCCTAGACGGAACTTCTAGCACCACTGATATTAAGATAGCATTATTACCAAGATTTACTAGCTACTGACTAATGTGTTTGCTTCAAGCACCTCATTATGTTCCGTATGATCTCTTATTGGAGTCGTAATTCTTGGCTTAAATCAATTGTTCTAAATTTAACAAAATATTTCTATACATATTTATATATAAATCAGCTCAAGGCTAACGTACATATCATGTCGAGCCAGATCGAACAAAATTGTTCAAAAAGAATAACCGATGAATTTTATGTAATGTTACACTTCAATAATCATGTCAAGTCTAAACGATGTGATTTTACGATGAAGATTATCAACATGATTTACCAAAAAGAAATTGTAGCTTAGAAAATTATAGTGCAAGCATATGTCTCATTATCACATAAGGGTACTGCGTGGAATAGTGCAACTGCACTACCCCAAACAAACCACAAAACCATATTCTATCTGCGTAGGACATCCCTTCTTCCCGTTGATTACAGAATAGGCAAATCAAAGGGCGCAAGATATATTTCTACGTGCAAATGTTCGAAATATCACCACTTGAATTTGTCGAAAAAGACATCATTTTGGCATCATCACAGTAAGATATAGACTACTGGGAAAGTTTGAATTCAGCTCAACTTTAAGCTCAAGGAGTTTAGCAAGCTTTGTGGATTTATCTCTTATTTCTGTATTGTATGGTTAGAGTGTTAGAAGGCCAATGTCATTTCCCAGCATGGGTCTATCTTTTTACAGATCTTAGTTCAAGAAAATTATTCAATCCAAGATTTCAAAAATTGTAGTCAAGGGCTTGTATTTATCCAAAAACAAGCTTCTGATTGATTCTACATTACATAAAATGTAACAGCATTCAGAACAAAAAAGTAACTGAACTGCACACAAGATGCTGAGAGAACTACTTAAGACCTTTCAAAGCAAAAAAAATCCTCCTCTTACATGTTTCCTTGCAAAGCCTTCAATCTTCTATAACCCTTATCAGTACCAAATATCCTATTAAAAAGGACATGGAAAAAGTTAGATTCATGTACATAATATATAATATCGATCAAATAGCTTTTATTTATCATCAACCTATGATATGGTTGAAGAATATAGAGAAAGTTCCATGAAGAGATTAAGACCTAGGGATGGGTTAAACATAGCCCTTCGCGAGCTATTATTAGTGAAGAATAATATGAAATGGAAGCAAAGTTTCTAAATTTGATACAACATAATATACGAAGGAATGACAGAATGACAAATATAGACGAGTTCCAAAGCTGAAAATGTTCGAGGAAGAAGGTAATGTAAGAACCAAGTCCATAACCAAACTGTCCCTGTTACTAGGAAACATTAGATCCTTCAACTTGCTCTAGTTATTTAATAAGTATTAATCTATTTAGACATCCTGCCTACATGTAGTCGAGTTAGCCTAAAAGACGTGTGTTGAAAATCTCACCAGTCCATGTATACAAAAGTTGATGAATAGTTGCCACTCTTTGTATACAGCAGTCGGTGATGATAGTCATGGAAATCAGCACTGAGAATTGACAAAAGAAATTTTATGCACACAAGTAAATTTGAAACAAGTAAATCTCAGGTTACTGATGTCAGAAACGATAATATGAGTACAAACCCCCCATATAATGGCAAAAAGTTCGAGAGGCTCAATGGAAAATGGTAGCCACAATGTGCTTCAACCGTTTCAAGGACTCTAAGAACCATCCACAGCCACAGTGTTATCAGATGAGGACCAGTGATGGCAGGACCAACAATTGTAGCAAATCCAAGAAACAAAATCTCAGCAGGATGAGCATATTCAGAAGTAAGTCCAAATGGTGTTGCATATCTGTCAGGACGTTAAGCGTATGGATAAAATGCATAGAGAGACAAAGGTTACGAGTACTTCGTACAAAAATGGAACAAAAAATACTATCAAAGGGATAATACCAGAGTTACTTACTCATGATGGACACTGTGGACATGCTTGTAAAGCCATTTTGTATGTAAGATCCTGTGTCCCCAATAGAAAATGAAATCCTCCAAGATGAAGTAGAACAAAATCTGGGTTGAGACTACTTTCCTACAGGGTGAATATTCCACAGTTAATCACAAAATAACAGATGGGAAAATATTTTCGTTACAACCGAATAGTGACATTGCATAAAGGGAAAACCTAGAGAAAGGGCAAAAAGATTTTGGCTTGGATTAAGGTCTTCTCAAATTATTTTGAGAATTGGGATTATTGCATTAGTGTGCTTTTGCATTATGAGTTATTCAATCACCTAGATCAGAAACTACACCTATAAATCCAATCTCCCCATATTAACCCTTTCACATGCACAACTTTATATAAAAGCGCTTGATCTAATTAATGAGCATTTTGACATAGGGCCCGTTTGACATGTTTTTTGAAAAGTCAAAAGTTGTTTCTAGGACTATGATGCTTTTGGGTCTATTTGTCTAATTTTCTAGAAGTGCTTTGCCCGATTAGAAGGGCTTTTAGATGAAGTTAACCCGAGGTATCTTCTTTAGGAAGCTCTTTACAAAAAAACAGAAGCCCAGCTAAATGGGACCATGATTAAACTGGCTGGCAACTTGAGCAACCACACTCGTTTTCACTTGTCAGAAAAAGGTGCAGTACTATTTACTTGTTAAGATGATGAATATATGATACCCCGTTAGATATTTTGGTTATCAAAAGAAGTAAGGGCAGCTCGGAAAAATGAACAAAAGGAGAGAAAAATATATTGTGTTATGTAAGAGACTATATTTATTATTAATATTTTTCAACATTTTATAAGCCAGATAATAGTGAATCAAATAGGGTCGCTCCAAACAAAGCTTCAGTATATAAAGAACCTGAATATACCAGGACGGCAAGGGAAGACTACTTCGCATCCCCATGTATTTGAAGACAGGATAGGATAAAATCATAACTGGAAGATTGACACAGAAATGATAGAGCAGTAGTCGAGTGACACATTTCCCCTGAGCAGCCGGTGTATTATTCTTAGTCTGTAGCAACAGGGAAAATGATACTTATCAGAGTATTATCGGGGAGGCAAACTTCAGTCTACCAAATCACCTGATATGTTCTACATATAGTAATTTATACTTCGGGATTACTATCTGGTTTCCAAATTTGCAGGTTAATGGCGTGCATATTAGAACCAGTAGCTAAAGATAACAATATGATTTAGACCTTATAACATGTGTTATTTTTAGCCTCGGTTTGGCACTCATTATAATTTTCATTTTCATTCTTCTACTCATTTGCAACCACACATTCTTTAATAAAATAATATTTTCCATCACATCAATAAATTTTCATTCTTTTTCAACCACATATTCTCCATCAATCTACTATTCCAGAATACATTTTTTCAAAATAATATGGATCAAACACACCCTAAATTGAAGTTTAATAATTATGACATTATGCCCTTATTTATATCTATTTGATTCAAAATGCATTTTTAAACAATAAAATAATATTACACGTAAATTTTAAACATTTTCTTTTTTTTATCACATTTAAAAAAAATCACTATTTCAAAATGATTTTTCTCCAAAATTTAATTTTAATGAACCAAACAAGTGATATGTATTTCAATTTTTGAATGAGAGATTTTCATAAATGTCACTAAATTTGAAAATTCACAAAAGATTTGGATGTGCCCTAAGTGCTTGTTTGTCTCCCATAAATAATAATAATAATAAATGTAATCACACACCAAAATTCACAAGGGATTAGTCCAAACAACTCAAATTTAAATGTACAACATAAAGATACTTCCTTTCCAGAAGATGCGTAACACATATTTATATTGCAAGTATAGATCAGAGGTATACACCTATAGAGCCTCGAACATAGTCTGTTTGTATGATTGTACCTAAAGAGTAGTTATAAACAACTAGCAATTTGACAATATTCTTATAAACTACAACATTCACCTCATGTTCTGATCTGTCTTGAATGGGAATTTATTGAAACAATCATCCATGTCTTCCCAAGGTTGTTGCTTTGTTGACTTAACCATTTCTGTTCGTGGAGCATACAAGCTAATTCCTAATATTAATCTAACTAATATAATCTATATCCTATTAATCTCAACCGAACAATATTGGCTTCTGTAAAGAATGTTGAACTATTTTGAACATTAGGATGACTTGTGATGTGGTGACAAATATATGCTTCAGGAGACAGATTTACATAATAACTTTGGAAGTCAGCGAAAATTTAGTGAAAGACCATCCTAACTCGGAAGATATATAGGTAACTATACAAGGATTATAAGTTTATAAATGATGAGGCATGCTACGCAACATAAGTTAATGGTTTGGCATATGATATTATGAGAGTTTAAATTCTAATTCAAAACTTCAGACGAGAATTTTGGAGTCTAAAGTTTTAGGTTAAATAGAATTAAGCAGGAATATGTGAAATATTCTTTTAGCCATAAGAAGAATAAAGATGGCCTTATAGTTACATAGAAAATCACCTTGTCCCCGTCACCGAGCGTTTCTAACATCTAGGTTGAATTTTAAGAAAGAAGAAAGACTTAAATAGGATATTATGCGTCCAACCCAAAACAGGTGTAGGTGATATAGGAGAATGGAAAAGAGAGCATCTATATAGCCAATTCCAAACAAGTACAGGAGAAGCATCAAGGTTCTTTATTTATTCACAATAACAAAACATGTTTGGCTAAAAAATCAAACTTAGGTGACATAGCAGAACGAAAACAAGAGCATCTACACAGCCATTATCAAACAAATATAGGATGGGCATCAAGGTTCTTTATTATTCACAATAATAAAACATGTTAGGCTAAAAAGTCAAACTTACTTCTAAGTAAAAATGTTGGCTCCAAACGTATTTGGACTTTAGTTCTGAGTTTTAGGTAAGAAAAGTTATTTAGTTATTTTGACACAAGGTAGGAGTCGTTTCAAAATAAATAACTTATTTCCAACATAATCAACAAGAAAAATTATTTATTTTAAACCCTAATTTTTTTTACTAATTTTATTTATAAGTAATTTTTTTAAAGTTAACTAACCATGCACAGTTAAAATATCAACTAAGATAGTGGATATGTCTCAGACTGAGATTGCAATGCCCAATTTTTTTTTATTAATATTCGGCCGTCGCTATCATTCTCTAAGACCATTTGCGATGCACAGCAACTGGAGATAGTTACTGGGTCCAATTATACCGCTGGCGTTGCTTTCAACCAAATTGATATTTGTCTACTTGGAGTTTGGTAGTATTGCCGACCCTCGTAATTATCTAACAGTTTAATGTGTTAATCACCCTACCAAACTTCCATTACATGAAAAAATAGAAGTTTCAGGCTTTCAGCACGGTGGAGTGTCTTTTAACCCCTATACTTCTAATCCATCAGTGCCCTAACTACTCCTTGATCTTCAAAAAAAAAAAAAAATTACATATAGAAAGCAAAGCATACAGAATTCAATTGATATCTATTCATTTAAAGAATAATCATCTATTAAATTAGGAAATACCTCCATAACTTGAATTCAGTGACTTCAATACGATTACATACATTTTTCACTACTTTACTTTCTTCTCCAAAAAAAATAGATTTTAAAATTTTGAAAATTATCTATTAAATTAGGAAAAATCTCCACAAATTGGATTCAGTGACTTCAATACGATTATATACACAGTTCACTACCTTAATTTCTTCTCCATTTAATTGAACGTTAATTTTGAAAATCGAAAAAAAAAAGATGCGTAAAATCAGAAATGCAATGCCGCGGATTGAAAATGAGTACAAATAGATCCAGAAAAAGAGATTAAATCTAGGCAAGAACAGCACCAATGCGGAATCGCAAAATTACCGTCCAAGCAAATTGGATAATCGACGCCATGGATAAAATTCCGTGAATGATTTGAGTTTAATTGATCTCCGTAGACTGAGTACAAAGAATCCACAAAGCTTAATGGCTGCAGAGAGTCAGAGTACAAACTACAGAGAAAGTTGAAGAGACTGTAGAAAATTCCACAAAAGAGAGAGATGGGGTGAATGTATAAAATGCGTTGGAGGAGAGAGAGAGAGAGAGAGAGAGAGAGAGAGAGAGAGAATTTGAGAGGAGACAGACTGTCACGGAATCTCACCTCGTGGACTGCCTCAGATTACTTCATTGCTCTCTTCGTATACACACCATGAAGGTTTGATAGCGTGAAGGAATTAAAAATGAAAAAGACTAAAAATTTTGATGGGAATTTTGGTTGAGAATGCACTGAGTTCTCGGTTTTGACAATTCCACTATTGGCATTGGTTCACGATTGCGCTTTTTAAAATAGTTCTGAAGGGAGCCTGTTAATTCTGATTCTATTCAACTTTCTACGTAGAGTAGTATTTATGGTCTATTCGTCGTAATGTCAAATATGCTAATCTTAGGAGGCTCCATTTAAATTTAGCTTCTTTTAGTCGTTTCAATATTGAAGAAAATCGGTACATATTCCATAATCTCTAGAGGAAGTGCTCCTCTGAAAAATAGTCATCTTTCACACTTTGGGGATGAGATTTTCTTTTTTCAATAACTTATCATAATTCCTTTCTCTTTGAACTAGATTTTGGGGTTAAACCCATATATTCATTATCAATTTGAGAGTTTGTAATTTTGTGAATTTTGAGCAATCAAACTATAATTAGGTCAGGGGCGGGGATAGTAGGGGCTAGGATGGGCTATAGCCCAGCCCTACCCTAAACCCATATGGAAAATTAAAAATAAATTGTTCAATTTTGGTTCAAATATTTGTGTGCCAAACCCCTGTGCTCAATTATCCAAATTTTGTTAAAGAAACTATAATTATGAAATACTACTTTCATGACATTCATGCCACAAGAATATCTTAGTTTCAAATTAGGCATCTTATTTAATGCATGTTTGACTAAATTTATTTATGATAATTAAGTAAATTTTATAATAAAAAATTTGTCTTGATCAATAGTTAAGAGACATTGCATGTTTTGCTAAACTTAAGAGTAATTATTTTTTTATTACTATATGATTTCATATATAGGAAAATTTCAAAAGTAAGAGATTAAGTTTCACCCATTTCAAATTTATGAGGTTAAAGTTTGAAATTTCAAATTTCAGAAATTTTATAGGTCACAAATTATTTTACGGCCACAATTCAGAAATTTTATAAGTCACAATTTGTTTATCGGTCACAAATAAAAAAATTTATACGTTACAATTTATTTATCGGTCACAAATCAAAAATATTATAAGTTACACTTAGTAAACAGTCAAAAATTATCAAATTATCGATCACAAATTAACAATATTTCGAGTGACACATTATTTCTTGATTACGAATCATCATTTTTATTAATCACATATTATTTATTGGTCACAGATTAATCAATTTAATAATCACAAACAACCAAATAATCTGTTACCACCACCAATACTTGTCACCACCACCTCACCACTGCCTCAACAGCACCTTGCAACCGTCGCTGTCAGAATCACCATCACCACCACCACCACCACCACCTCCCGATAGCAAAACCAAAACCCCAAATAAATTAACAATTGTAGAAAAACACCACCGCGTCGTCGTGCCAAATCCATCACCACTTCGATAGACCTATCTAACATCTCACCATCACCATTCTGCACACCAATGCGAACAACCACATAACAGCCACAGTCTCAGCACCACCACTGCACATCGCTAGAGCCACCACCACGCCGACATCACCACCACACAACACACCGTACCCACAACACCACCACGCCGACATCACCACCACCAATGCCATCAGCGCCACATCACATCTTTACCAGATCCAATACTACCACCACAACGTAACCAAAATCACCGTCGCTAGAACCACCTCCACAACCACACATCACTAGATCTAATCGACCAAGAGCATCGTAACATTTTCCAAAACAGATCCCATCATCTCGACGGCTGCGAACCACCAACGACATCAGCGTTGCCGCGAACCACCATACCATTAGCACCGCCACTCGCGCACGGCAACGATTGCGAACGGGTATCGAAAGATCGAAGGTTTTGGGGATGGTTGGGTTCGGAAGATCGAAGGTGTGTTGCGGAGGTGAAATCGAAGTTTCGTGATTTAGGGTCGTCGAAGCGACCTGTGATGGAGGTGGTGGTGTCGCCGGAGAGGTGGTGCCAGCAATGGTGGTGCCGATGGTGTGGCACTGTGTGGTGGCGTCGGGGATAGGGAGAGAGGAGAGAAAATAGGGATGAAATAATTAGGGTTTGAGTAATTATGATTTAGAGAGAGAAGATAGATGAAATAGATGAATTAATATTTGACATTTGAAATAAAACCTATAATATCTTAAATTTGAAATACAATCTTCAAAACACTGGTTTGTGTAATTTCTATTTCATATATTACGTATTCATACTTATAAGAAAAAATTACTTGTTTTGACCCTAAAATAGATGTTATGATCAAAATAAATGGCTTACTTTAGATTTGATCTTGTCAATAAAAATAGTATTTGATAAAATTTATTTATATATTAATTTATATATAAATATATTCTTGAAACTACGCCAAACATGCACATGAATTAAATCTAATTTCTTTACACCCTCATAAGTCTTAGTTGATTTTTATCACTTTGAATGGGATTCCTCACTCATTATGAAATGAAGTGATATAGAAGATTATTGTTCACACCAAATAGTATTTTGAGACAATAACATATAGTGATATATTATTGATTGCGTGTTTCGATTAAGGATTTCAGTAGTTTGAAAAGATTGATCGTCAAATTTATTTAGAACAATATTCATTAAATAATTTCTTAGGTTTTCATTGATGAATATGTATCATTTGCCTATTCCAATCATAATTCGATCATTTTATATTTTTTTTAGGTGATCGTCGATTTTTTATTTGGCAAGAAAATATAAAAAGATCTAGTGAGACATCTTAAGGTGAGACATCTAGACTTGTTTTATTTCATCGAGTTTCGTACACTCTTTGTCGTGAATGTCATGAGTTTAGCCTCTTGTGGCACGAGTTCATTCGAATTTTTTTAAATTTCAGTCAATCCTAACATCATTTTCTAGTTTCGCCATCTCTTAATACTTATGGTTGCGCTGGTCCACCCGTACTTATAGAGGCATGTTACAACAGGCTTCCAAGAAAGTTTAATGCCTTGGGATAGAATTAATTCCCATATGGAATTGGATGGGAGATTCCCTGAAACTAGAGCAAGAACCTGAAAAGCAGTAACAAATGAAATTGGAACGTGGCTCAAAATGCTATCACGCTCTATTGACGTAACAATAGAAGCCTACTTATGTTGCTTCGGCGGCGCTTTTTCACCCCCTCTTCACTTTAGATAGAAACGCTAGTGAACACGATGAAGAAACAGGCAAAGCGTGTCATTCGTAATGGAAAGAAAAATACCACTAATTCGTCTGTTTGTTAGATTGCCGACGTAAACACAGTGGTCTTTGACCACGACCATGAACCAATTCGAATTTGGATCTTGAGATGTCGGTGCTAAAGTTGATGGGCTCATCATGAATTAGGTCAGGGTGGCTACTGATTTGGGATCCAGTAGAAAATACTTCTTTTTAAGCCTTGGTTCTTGGACCTTGTTTGTTTATCAAAGGCTAGGCTATTATGTGCTGAAAATTAAAGGAAATTTGTCAGTAATTTTATTGGATTTCCTCGTTAAAAAAAGATGAATTAAATTAAACAAAATAATATCTGAAATATTTATTTCATTTCATTGGGAAAAGAAAAAAAAAGCACAATAATTATTTTTCTATTTTGTTTGTTTTTGCTTTTTTACACTCTTCATTCTCAATTTAACATCTTTGCAATTAATGTTAACTACCTTCGAAATTAATGTGTTTTGGCTTTTCCATTGAAGAGAAGTTAGGTAACTAGCTATCTATCTTTACTCTCATTTTGAGAGAGAGAGAGAGAGAGATTATATCGATACAAATCTTTTGTTCCACTTAACGTAAATCAATCGAGTTTAAAAGCGATAAAGAAGAAGAAGAAGAAGAGAGAGAGAGAGAGAGAGAGAGAGAGAGAGAGAGAGAGAGAGAGAGAGAGGAGAAAAAAGTGGTAAAAATAACTTTTGACATATAAAATGTTTTTAACCAAATTGATGAATCGTTCCAAAAAAAAAAAAAAGGTGTGTAAGGAGAGTAGACAAAGAGGTAATACACATCTATCGTCCTTTTAATGAAAGTTATTGAGCCACTTTAAAATAAATTCACATTTATTGTCCTTTTAATATCGATTAATATTATGGCTGCACTTAATTTAATATTCTAAGTTGACCTAGGACCCAAAATTTACTACCCAATGGTGTTGAATAGTGTTCTTCTTTTAAAACCTACTAAGCACTAAAATTTTAGGATAAAACAACTTGTACATCACATTTTACTTCATGCATGACATCATCCTTTTTGGCAAGATTTGATTGTTGAAAAAACTGTTTATTTTTTAAAAACTGTCCAAGCGTGATTGAAAAATTTATCTATTGTGTTCTCCAATCGAGTCGCTTTAATATCCGAAAATCTTGATAGAGGCCATACGTAGAAACTATTATAAAAGGTAGAATTATCAATACGAGGATTAATCAAAAGCGTGCATCGTGAGGAGGTCAACAATCTACAATTGCATCGCAATTTACATAATCCAGTGTATTTACACAGTCGAATAATAAATTGCGTGCTAAAAATTCAAAAAAGAAATATAACATGGCACTTTAGACCACCTGACCGAGAATAGTTGCCTCCAAATGACATTCAACTTGAGTACACAATACTGGTACAAATGTATGCTCCAAGTTTAGAAGCCATAATCTTCTCAGGCACACCAAATGACAGAACACCTGCAAAAAAATATCAAAATCTCAAATGAATAACACAAAATGAGGAAAAAGAGAAACATTTCAAGGTGACATCCCACCAGTACTTAGGATAAGCTAAGCACAAGTACTTAACATCATAAGCCATGTCACTCCATGTCACTAGAGTGCTTAGCATAAGCTAAGTACCAATACTTAAGAGATCAGTCTTG
This sequence comes from Fraxinus quadrangulata, assembly GCA_903798255.1. Classification (NCBI taxonomy): domain Eukaryota; kingdom Viridiplantae; phylum Streptophyta; class Magnoliopsida; order Lamiales; family Oleaceae; genus Fraxinus; species Fraxinus quadrangulata. The sequence goes on from CAIGRB010136683.1 coordinate 55,079, forward strand.
TATATACACACACACTGAGAGAAGTATGACCAACTTGACTATTCATTAGTTCTACTAATGATGCTAGAGTAGAAAATTTTAGCTCACTTGGAAATTGATGCCACGAGAATAATAGCATCCTAGCTAAGCAGAAAAAGAACCAGAAAATATTTCTTTGGCACACAAAGTAACCCAAAACGGGGAAACAGAATTCATGACCAAGAACAGATGAGTGTGTTCAAGTTTATCAAGCGCAACCTACCGCCACACAATTTAAGGCTTTACATTCAAACATCAAAATATATGTAAAATCTTCGATTAACATCACTTCAAACTGGGAACAAAAAGGATTTTCTTTCAGATTCCAAAACCTAAATTACGAATCATCGAGGGTCTACGTAGATGTGCACTACATGTCACTATCAACCTTCTTTCCCAATAAATTCGAAGATGGCATGTCCCAAAAGCCTATTGATTCAAGCAGGAAACACAGATTATGTCACCACACCATTTTATGAAAATCAAACTTGCAATTTGAAAGGGGAGAAACAATCTGAATCAATAGACATATGGATCCATTAACATGGTTCAGTGTGTAAAAGCCATCATTTTGAACTTCATGGTGGTCTTCCTAAAATACTTTCGACTGATTAAAGATTATGCTGTCTTTTTATTTCAGATAAAGCTCTGTAAGTTGTGAATCCTCTTTGTTATTTACTACTCAGTCACACACTCTGAAAGTCGACAAAGCAGTCAAACAATTTCAAGAAGATACACATATTCCAGCCACATCATCGAAGACAAGGTTACAGACATTAAGCATTCTCGGAGAACTAAAACCACCTTAATCAAATTTTACTTCACAAGAACCGCCTTCCATCATTTGGTCTCAGGATCTGAAATGAGCACATCAAACTTTCATCAACGCTCATCATTGCCCCAGCATTATCGAATTCACCACAATAGTTGGGAGCAGAAAAAATTGTGACTAGCTGTCTGCCAGCAAAAAATTCATATCCATCTTCGACGACCTTCGCAGAAAAATCCCAATCAACAGCAGAAATCCAAACACTGAAACAAGGATCAAAGAAATGAGGAGAAAATATCAATACCTGATGAGCACGACATACAAGGTCCATATCATGCTGCATCAAAAACTCAGCTACCTTATCCGGACCAAATGTGTGTGAGACCCCTCTATCGTTCATCCCCCAACCTTTAACTTCTCTACTAGGATCCGACCAAAGTAAATCACAAAGCAAACCAGAGTCAGGAACATCAGTTGGACGTGGCAAATTTCTTATTTGATCCAAGTTAAGTAGATCAGGAGAAAGACCCCCATGCATGCAGAGTATTTTATCGTCAATAAGAGCAGCTACTGGGAGGCAGTTAAAACAATCAGTAAAGACTTTCCAGAGTCTCACATTGAAGCGCCGTTTACATTCATCATAAAATCCATATATCCTATTAATAGAAGCACATTCATGATTTCCTCTTAAAAGAAAGAAATTTTCTGGATATTTGATTTTATAGGCAAGAAGAAGGCATATTGTTTCTAAACTATATTTGCCACGGTCCACATAATCTCCTAAAAACAAATAATTGGCCTCGGGAGGGAATCCCCCATATTCGAAAAGCCTTAAAAGATCTCCATATTGCCCGTGAATGTCACCTGGAATTCAGACAAGCCAAAATATTCAGTCAGACTTTTGCCTGAGAAAAAAGTGGAAAGTTCAGACTGCAGCCAAAAAAATTTCCAGACCATATTGATTGAAAAACAAGCAGAATAGTGAAATTCTTCACCAAGAGAAACAAAACAATCTTCAGTGTGAAGCATCGAAGGTAACAAAAAGTACCTGGTTTTTTAGCTTTATAGAAAACTAGCAATTCTTATTCATGTTCACATAAAAAGTTAAAACTAAAAGAAATTATATTACATTCTGACTCATCAAACGACATACAGTACTTTCATTATTTAATGACCCCAATTCCTTTAAACTCATTTTCTCCCAAACTCATTTTTAAAAAGACATTTCAAGGAACTCACAACTTTTATCAAATTTTCAACCACATATTTCACCAACTTTGATCAAAATATACTAAAAATCTAATTTTTATCCAAACCAAACAGAGGCTAAATAGCTTGCACATTTTGAGTAGGAGATTTTATTCACGTGATGGATAATAAAAACGCAAGGGATGTGGCCCAAATAAAATGAATAACACAAATCCAGCTTAGGTTCCCAATATAAATGCAACAAGTGATATTCAGCCAATCAGGCAACCATCAATGAAAGGGGAAGAACCTGCAACGCTCATGACATTTTAGAAGCTAGAGTTTCTTTAATAAACTACAATACCAAAATTTTCATTTTTACTCATACTCCATTAAATATATAGAGAACAGGAGGGACCAGCGTAGGCCTCCAGGAGATATCAATTGTTTTCCAACAGAGATTTTCAAAATTAACAAAGAGAAGGAAATATTGTTTCCTAATTACAAGGGAAACCTTTTTATATTTTTATCTTTCATCTTTTAGAAAAAAAACCATCAAAGTTGGTAAATTTGAATAAGTAACTACACACTGCAATCCCAGGTCAAAATTTGAACATTCCTTACGATTTTAACTAGTGTTACATGGAGCCATTATTTGGCAATTCATGAATGGAAAGTGTGCACGATTATGACCCACTTGGATACCCTGAGATCAATGTTCTTTCAAGGAAATTACTTCGTGAAATTGCAAGAGGAATCAAACTGCATACTCAAAACGTAGGTCTCAACTCTCAAGAGAGTGCAAGCTCAAAAAGAAAAACAATAATTAAAAATCTAAAACGCTACAAAGCATCAAAAACTTATGCTTTTTACCACAATTTAAGTCTCAAGAGACCTATATTATGCATCGTTACTATCTATCAAAATATAATGATATCAGGACTGTAAAAAACTGTGTGCAGCCCGCTTTTGAATTATCATATAGTTGTTAGCACACCTACGCACATATCGCTTTCAAGGCAAGTTGCATTCTGTGCACTTTAAGTGCTGAAAAAGCATCATTATCTTTTAGGGATTTTGAACACTTACACATTTAAGAAGCAGTTTTTGTCTCTTTTTCGTCATATGTAATATGCATGGATGAAGATAGTTCATTTATATATCATGTCACCGTTTGAGCCACATTAAAATTTTCATTTTCATTCTTCTACTTATTTTCAACAACACATTCTTCAATAAAATAATATTTTCCATCACATCAACAACTTTTCCTTCTTTTTCAACCACACATTTTCTATCAATTTACTATTTCAAAATACATTCTTCCAAAATATTGTAGTTCAATCTACTCATTTTCAACCACACATTCTTTAATATAATAATATTCTCCATCGCATTAATAACTTTTCATTCTTTTTCAGCCATACATTCTCCATCAATCTACTATTCAAAAATACATTCTTTCAAAATAATGAGGCTCAAACACACCCTATATACTCTTTGCAAGGTTGATGAACATATTGCTTTGAGCTGCAGTTAGGCCTTGCACAGCTCAATGTTTTTTGTATTTCTTAAGGAACTTGCCTTGGGGGTCTAACGCTCTTTTCTAAACTATTTTTTTGACAAAAAGTCTCATAACCCGCAACCAAATATGGTGGTTGTGGTTGATATTTAAGATTTTGAATATATTATCTCATTTTCTCGGCATTTAGAAACCATAGTATAATTTTCACTCATATTTTTATATAACCAACTTGGTTTGTGTCTATATTCACATTAACATTTTTCATTCTTGCCAGTAAATAGTAGAGACTTGAAGTTATTTTTAAGCTTTAATGCATGTTCAAACTAACATTCCTTTCCCATAATGACAAACATCGTAGGGACTGTTCTCTTTGTGTTTTGAATTTATTTTGGATTTTGTGTTTTGAGTGTCCATTATGAGATTGTTGAAAATGTGTTCTTTTTGGCATTTTGAAAAATTATTTTGAAAACACCCAAAGCGCGTTTTGAAAATTTTGACTTTATTATAACTGAAGTCTGAAAACACCCAAAACGACAAATTTGTCATTTTGAGTTTTCGTAAATTTTTAACTTGTTTTCAAAAGAGCGTTTTCGAAAATGAGAAAGAGAACGCGTTTTCACTATTTTGAAAAATCGAAAACTGAAAACGGCTTGAAAATGCTAAAGAGAACGGGCCCTTAGTATTTAGGATACATGTTAAAGTCGCCAGGGTGTACTTTTTGCTTCATGTAAATCATTGTTGAATAGATTTTGTCCATTTATGTGTAGAAGTGTTATATATCACATATCCTAAAATGTACTGAATGTCACAATATATGGCTGCCAAGCATTTATTCAGTGTGATATTGGCAATAAATAATATAGATACATATGAACTACAAAGAAAATGTACATCATACACCGCTAATGGATATCAAAAATAAACTATGATAAAATCCAAATAAAATGATGTGCATACAGTACTGTTATCAACACGATAAATAACTTGAAAGGTATGGAATGCAGAAAATGTATTCAAAATTCAGAGTAGAACCACAACACTAGAATACCATCAACTTCCTACCAAAGTAAGCTTCATGCCATAAGTCGACCAGGGCAGCCATCATAAAAAACTTTTTATGGCCCAGATTTTTTACGAGGAACACGCCAAATGCATTAACAAACAATCAGACGAACAACAAATTCGAATTCTTATTCCACAAAATCTATCTCCTAAGCAGCTGTAGCGCTGCTTCTCAAATTGCCTGTCATTCTCCTCTGGACTTGATGACTCAATAGTCTTCTACCCAAGTATCTAAATCTCAAAATCCTAACTTTCTATAACTATTGCAATTTACTTGGAAAAATTGTATAAAAGATCCAGATTGAGGACAGCCAGAGTGTGACAAAAAAAATGTCACAGGGCTCGTGAGATGTGTGTTCCTTAGTTCTCTAGACATTTATTTTTCTTTAGGCAAGGGCCCATACCCTGGATCTCTCCAATAACATGTTATTTTATCATAGTACTGAGTCACTTGGTTTCTAGGATCTTCTCCAATATATGTAAGCTAGATTTCTCGCGACAATTTCAAGCTAAATTCAAATCATGCATCAAATGTATTATGTGCCATCTCTTTCTTTGCCTTTGTTTGAAGGGTTTATTGTTGATGTTTTTCATGTAATGTGGAGGTTGAACAATAATAGCTTCAGTGGGCCAATTCCAGTCTTTAGCCATGCTCCCTCAATTTACTTTCTTGTTAGATAATCTTCTTCCATTTTTTTTTTCTTTTTTTCCTTTTTTTTTTTTTTGGTGTAATTTAAGTTAATGTGATTAGCTCATCCTAAAATCTATCTCTAGCTCTGTCCCTTGACCCGATTAAACCTTTAGCTCGCATTACTTAATCAATTAACCTGCAGCTATCATTATCACACAAAGGCAATTTCGTCATGATCGTCAATTTATCCTACATAATCATAAATACTTAAAACTTGCGTGCATTTCAGAAAATTCCAAGTTTCTTCCCTTCCAACACAAAAAGGTAAAACAAAACATATGCATGTAATTTCACATTTGCATAATCATGGCATGTTATTGAGAGGAGCGAAACGTCATCACCTTCTCAACTTCCTACTCACAAGTCAAAAGGCATACGTACACTCATATATATGGATGACATTCAAAAACATCTATCCACGTATTCATTCATAATATGAAGATATNAGAGAGAGAGAGAGAAAATACCGCAGATCTTTATTGGAGCTTCGAGCTCGAGCAGATTAGGCTGTGAAAGGAAGATTTCACGCGCGGCAGCGCACAGAGCGCGGATCTCATTCTCTGATAGCTGGACCTGTCGCAGGGTCCTCGTACTCCGGAACTCCAATAACCGATTGATAATATCATCCAGAACCGCAGGCTCCATCCCCTTCCCAGTTGACGCCATCTACAACAACAAACCCTAGATTCTAACAAAATAAAAAAACCAAGAAAAATTGATTCTCGACGTTCCAATTGAAAAACAAGAATTCAATAATGAATGAATACAGGTCAATACAGATTAATGATTAACACAAAAAAGGGTAAAAAAAAATTATTTCAAACTGGAGGATTAAAAGGGGTGGCTGCAACACCGATGAGGCGGAGCGGACTATATAGTATAGTAATTTATGAATGGATAACGATGATTTGACAATAGAAAAAAGTATAGTCGGAATCGATAAATCCGCTACTCCTCCCTCGTGTTGTTCATCTCTATACTGACTGGGACCTGCCCTTGCCGCTTTGGATTTTTAAGTGGTAATTTCAAATTCAAAGGCTTCGAACTTTCCATTCTCAAATCATATATTAGCTTATTTTGATAAGATTTTTAAGTAGATTTTAATAAAAAATTATGAAATGTTTGACGGAAAAATTAGACATCTCGTGAAATATACATTAATTGAAATTAATTATTGATTTTAATGTTAATTTAAATATAAATCATTTCGAAAAAGGGGCTAAATCAAATAGGGCCTTCATCAATAAAGAGAAAAAAAAAAGAGTTTCAAACATGGGCTTAATTCAATAACTTTCGTCTTATCTATATACTGATCAAATAGTTAAGCTATAGGGATTTTTACAGTAGATATGGCAACACTGCATTGACTAGCACCCTGTTTGAAACTCATTATATTTTTCATTCTTCATTTTAACCACACATTCTATCAATAAAATAATATTACACATAAATTCAAAAATTTTCTTTACTTTTTAATCACACAATCTTCCATCAATCACTATTTTAAAATAATTTTCTCACTCAAAATGGGATTCAAACAGGGGCTAGGTGTCTTGTGTTTTTTATTCAACGGACAATTAAATTTTGACATCTAACAATCAACCAAAGAAATTGTCAACCAGCCATGTACTGTAGCACTGTAGTTTATCTAGTTTATCGGAATTTTTACGTAATCCATTCCAAAATTTATTAATAATTAAACTTGATTTGTTGTTCTGTCTTTGAAAAGTGATTTTAGTTTAGAATCTTATAAAGATGTGGTATTATGCCCTAGTTTGTCTCACGTTCTTTCAAAAATATTTTTTCTACGTATTCATACGATAAAATATTTTATACATAAATTTTTTCCTACTTTTTAACTACATATCCTCCAAAAAAAAAAAAACTATTCAAAACAATAATTTTTTTTAAAAAAATGGCCATCAAAAAACATAAATTTTATTACAAGTACAACATGTAAAAAAATAATCCGATTTCATTTGAAAACCACAAAAGAGAATCATTTTGCACACGTATTATTACTTAATTATGATTATTTACTGAGAGTGTGTTTCTCTCTCATTATTGGGAGAAAAACAAAGTAATGAATTGTATTTTTTGAAGAATGTGTGGATGAAAAGTAAAGTAATGTTATTGGTTTGTGTGTAGAATATTTTATTGAATGAATGTGTGGTAGAGAATCTTATTATAGCAAATAATTTTTTGAAATAATAATAGACAAACAAGGACTGTGTTTGTTCTAATACGATATTCGATTTCTTCCTTCTTGAAGAAGTCAAATTAGAATTTATATGGTTGTGTTTATTAATTGAAAAGATTGTTTCTTTTAACTTAAAAGGTTTTTGACAATGGCTGTATCCTATGGTTCAAAACCAGAATTGCATCTTGAAATGTTGCAACTTTAAGTTATTTTCATAGATATAAGTTGATGCAAAATTTTAAGTCTGTCCTTAGAAGTTTTCTTCCGAGAAAACTTCAACCGAATATTCCATTAACATTTATCAAAATCTATCAAAAGTCTGATTTTTATCTAAACCAAACAACTATACAATCAATTATTAGAATCAATAGTCTTCAAATTGTTTACTTCCCTTCTTATTGGATGATCATGAAGAGAATGTGGGCCTGTGTGGACGCACTTAAAATCAAAATTTGGACCGTTGATAATTAAAGTTTGGACCGTTGTTTTTCACAAAAACCATACTCTTTTTCAGAATATCTGACACATCAGCCGCAATTTTGGACAAATTTATGGCAGAATGACCATTTTACCCGGGCTCTTTAATTCATGTTTGCATGATAGAAACCCATTTTAGGTACTTCATTTTTAAACTGTCAAATTTTGCTGCTACACTGGGACCCATTTTGCAGGCAGCAACAGTCAATTAATTGTTCAAATTGGGAAATAAGCTGTGCCAGACCGGCCTGTATCTTTTTTTCTTGAAAGTTCATGAAAAAAGGTCCGATTCTCCTACAAGAATGATTTGAGAGATCCAAAACCAAAAATAGTGACATTTGCTAACAAGGGGCTAAGTGCTTGTTTGTCTCCCATTTTGGGAGAAGAAATAGAGTTTTGAATAGTATTTTTTGAAAATTGTGTGGTTTAAAAGTAAAGTAATTTTATTGATTGTATGTAGAATATTTTATTGAGTGAATATGTGATGAAAATTGTTTACTGTAGTAAACAATATTTGATAAAATGAATGACAAACATGAGCTAAATGTATTCAAGGTTGAGGGGGGAGAGAATGAGATATAATGAATATATCATTAGAGCATATCTAATAGAATCTTTAAATATAGCTCTTTATTTTAAAAAGTCAATACTTCAAAATGAGTTTCAAAATACTCTTTTTAACTTTTTAAAATAGAGGGTGGGTTTGCCTCTCAAAATTTAGAGAGACAAACTCACCGTCTATACATAATATACAATTATTACATAAAATAAATCACATATTTCAATATTCTACTTCTTAAACTATTCAGACAACATTTAACCCATGTTTGATGTAGATTAAAATTAGTTTTTTAGTATATTTTGACAAAAATTAATGAAATGTGTCGTTGATAACATGTGGATCACATAAATATATGGTTAAAATTAAATATTGACTTTGATTTAGAATTTTTAGTAAATTATAATATATACAAAACATGGGCTTAAGCGCTCGTTTGGCCTCCATTATTCAACATTATAATAAGAAAAATAATAATTTTTTTGAGAATATGTAGTTAAAAAATAAATTTTTTTTTATATTTATGTGCAATAGTATTTTATTAAATAGTATGTAATTGATAAGAAGAAAGAGAAAAATGAATTACAATTTAATAAGGGTCAAACGGGGGCTAAATTGATTGGTCAATTGATATTTAAAAAATTATATTAAATAAAACAATAAATATTTCTTGAAAAACAAAATGAAAAGTCAAAATAAAGAACTTGTTGAAGTCTGTAAAAATTTTGACTTTTTAAATTTAAATATGCTCTACGTTGACCCTGAAAAACGTGACGTTTACGTGGACAAAAGATGTCGGGCCCACTCTAGAGTTGGCAAAAGGGCCAGGTAGCTTGTCGCTCGGTTTCGTCAAAGCTCGACCTATGGACAACTCAGGCTTGTTTCGGGACGAGCACAAGCCTAAAGTTCACGAGCTCACAACTAATAAAAACTTTGAAGAAAAAAGTTAAAAAAAAAAATTAAAAAATTAAAAAAAACACGAGCTCGACCCTTGAGCACGAGCCAAGCTTGAGCTCAACTCGTGCTCGAAGGAGCTTAAGCTCGGCTCGTCAACTTGTGCTCGAAGGAGCTTGAACTTGGCTCGTCACTTTGACTAGCCGAGCTCATGGGTAGATGGCGGCTCGGCCCATTGCTACCACTAGCCCACTCACACCTATTCAAGCAAATTTCGACCAGTTTCGACCGAAGCACCGATAAGAAGTGTGATGAATACGAACGTGGGAGATGTTTCACGGCATGAGACAAAAGTGTTCAAATACCGACGAATGAAACAAAGATGATTGCGCTAACACAATCACCAATCGAATACCAAAATAAATCAATAAAAAGATCAAACTAATGTACATTAAAAAAAAAAAAAAGCAAGATAATATGCATAGAATTTGCAAGATCATTTGTATTATCAAGGATCAAGGGTTCATGGGTCTAAAGTCCAAGAATCCAACCCTTTTCCAGTTATAAGGAAGGCTTATTTATAGTGCTTCGACCGACGAGGTGTCCGTTAGATCATAACCACGTGGTCTCATCTCCTTGACTGAGACTTCATATCAATGTCTATCATACAATAAATACATTGACAATGGGTCAACCATCCTATACAATAGGTTGACACACCTGATATTCTTTATTACAAACGTTACATCAATCATTTCTAAAGATTGCCTAAGGGTCTTGTAAAAAACAGCTTTAGCTTCATGAGCTTCAGGTAAATTAAGGGCCTCAGAGGAATCTTAGTGTTGGTTCTCTGTGTAAAGAGTTTCGACCTCTTCCATTTCTTTATGTAGTGCTTCGAATTTACGCACTTCAACCGTTTAGGCAGTGTTTCGACGTAAGAGCTTCAGCAATTCATATGATTTCTTTATTTTTGACCATTTGGTCTTTGTTGACTTTTCTACCCACGTAGTTTGCTACGTGGCACTTTCACTTGAGCCTCAATTACGAGGCATAACAATAGTCCCTCAAATCTAGGCATGATTATTTATGTAATGCATGGACTTGTATATATATAAAAAATTGTTGGGTGGGTGGTTTTTACTATACCATAGTAGTCCCCCAAGTTTAAGTATAAACATTTATATTATAATTAAAATTTAAATGTACCTGACTTGTGCGAACTATCTACTAGTGTTCAAAGTTGAATACTTCGAGATATTTCTCTTTATGGAAGCGAAGCGAATTATGTTTGAGGCTGTATCGTCCGAAGTACCTTTGCACACCCGAAGCCTTATCCAGCTGGTTGATGAGAAGTGGTTCTGACCCTTGCTAGGTCTTCAACTTGCTAATTACAAAGAGCCTGATTTTAAAGCATTTGGCAAACATAAGGCATCCTCAATTATTGCACCAAATGATTTGCTATCTTTGTACGTTTTCAAGAAAAAATAGGTGGAGCGGTTCAACTTCTCATGCATGCAACTGTTGTCGCATTTAATGTATAATGATGGCTATCGTGCATACGTCTTGCAAAGTTCAGGCGCATGAAAGCGTGTGAGGCAGATACTCTGATCTGTACTATAGAAGACGAAGCGGAAAATGTATTGAGTGGTTCAGATTAAAACTTCAATGAACAGTCAGATGATCCGAATTGACATCCAACGATTGTGATTGAAAGCCCTGCCTATAAAAAGCGAGTATTCATGGCAGAAAATCACTTTGCCTTTTATGCATTCATCATTCAAATTCCTTAAAATCTCCAAGTTTTCATTCTCTTTTTTTGCACTCATAATCTTTGGTGGTTTTCCTTCAACATTCTTCACTTAAACCTGTAAGTATCTTAAATTTTTAACTTAAAAATCTAAATCAATGGCATCTTCCAACTCTACTAAAGGGGACATAGATATTAGCGAAGTAGCGACTGAGTCCAAATCACTAGCACGGCAGACCCAATCCGAGCCATTTAGACCGGACAAAGTGTGTTGCCTTCTAGAAAGTAGGAGAAACAACGAAATAGCTTGGGGGAGCCAAAATCCCGTCATATGTAAATCCAATCCACTTAGCCAACCTTAGGGAAAATTATCATATTCCGTGTGACATAGAACTCATATTCCCCACTCCTTATGAGCAAGCCTACTTTCCGAGGCAAGGCTGGATCGCCATCATCGAGTTCCTCCTAAAGGTTGGGCTTTGCCTACCTTTACATCCATTCTTTAGAGCTGTACTTGAGTTGTACGAGCTAGCCCCCATCCAAATCTTCCCCAATGCTTGGGCCCAATTAATGGGGACCTACTTTCTTTGGAAGTAAACTTCCCTCAGAGAGGACATGCCTCTCCATGTTTTTCAAACTGTCTTCCAACCCCAGGTCCTAAGGAAAAATGGACTCAAAAGGGTAGTATTCTCTCTGTCAGTGGGGGTCACATTCCCCATTTGTCCTGAGTCTTCCTTCATCTATCAAAGGATGGGAGGAGACGTGATTTTGGGTAATTGGGAAATGGCAGAAATGTAAGGGTGATAATGTCCCTTACGTGAAAGTTCCGACCTCCTACTCTGAAGCCCATGAGTGTTATTTTTGCTTTTTGATTTCTTTGTATGGATGAATCTGATGTTAACATTTTCTTTTTGTTTTGCAGGGTTGGTTGAGCGCTTCGAGTTGAACGAGAGTGATTGGGATACTTTAACTGACATCTACTGTCGACCCTCATCCTCTCGAGATTTTGATCGTTTGATCGTCTCAAGGAGATTTTTTGACGAATTTTACTTAATGGCCAAGAGAGGTATTGCTTTCTCCTCACTAAAATTCGTTTTATATTTACATAATTGTTTCTGAACTCGTTGTTTGCCTTTTCATAAAGTTTTGAGAAAAGGAAGCACCCAACTCTGGACATGGCCATCATTCTCGATGTCACCTCCACAAGCTTGGAGCCCTCATCTGTTGCGGCCAAATAGGTGAGGGACCAAGTACAGAGGGTTTGCCGGGAAGCTAACAGTCAAGATGAAGGGCTACCTCCCACAAAGACAAGGGGAAGAAAATTGATGAGGAGCCCCCCCCAAAAAAAGCACAGATTCTCCACCTTCGAGGTGGGTGGTTCGAATGACGTGCCTCTTCCTCACTCCGACGTCCTTACTGAGGATCCCAAGAGGCAAGACTCTTCAAAAAAGGTCAGGTCTATAAGTGACTCCATTGCTCCCGAGGCTCCTCATCGAGCCAAACTCGCTGTCAAGAAAAATAGTGATGAACTGGCTCTTGAGGTTCTTACCCTCCTCACTCCTGAAGTCTAAACAGCAACTGCTACCTTCCACAAGTACTAGACGGAGAGGTGGCAATCGCCGTGGACTTATTTTCCAAGATGGTGAGCCAGGTGGGGAGGGCCTTCAGCGTCGCCATAGAGGTTGAAGCCTAAAATTTACGTAGTTCGACCCTAACATACCTAGAGGGGGAAACTAAAATTTATGTAATTCGACCCTAACAATATCTAGAGGGTGGTGAATAAGTATATTATGCGGAGTTAAAATTATTAATTAATTAGCAACATGTCACGAATTAATTATCTCTAGATGATTGAGCATGCAAGTCAATTTACATATGTTTAAATACCGCAGTCAATATAATCAATAAAGAAAACAATAAAAACACACGGTATAATCACGGAGAAACCCAACCGAAAAAAACTCCGGACACTTTGTCAGTCAATCCACTATAAACGATTTAGACACTTACAGTCTACCAGACTAGATGACGACACGTACTATCTCATATTCGGACTGAAGTTCTTACAACTCTCCTGGAAACTGTGCTCCCCTATACCAATCTTTAGCTGCAATTTTCAAAGTTCTCCTGGAATCTGCTACGTTGCAGCACTCCTAGCCTTGCAGAATCGTCTATCTCCCGTGGATCACGAAGAACACCAAGTTCTTCACGACTGGAACTCCAATCAACTTCTCTCGATCTTCAGCAACTCTGATAGATGCGAAGGAAAGAACAGTTTCGTATTTAGATTATGAAAGTGATGTTTTTCTCACCAAAACAATCTCACAGGACAAAGGTTGAAAGAATGAATATGTAGGAATTCTCTCTGATGAAACTCTCTCAATGATCAACCTTCTTCCATCACGTTCAAATGTGTTTTGGTATTTATAGGTAGGTTAGATTAGTAATGGGCCGAGGAAAAAATCCTTTAAATGGCGAAATAAAAATTTTCGGATAACACTGTCGCTCGAGCGAGGGTAGGGCGACAGTCGGGCTGTCGCTCGAGCGAAGGGAGGGCAACAATCGAGCGACGGAGGTTAGGTTTTTTTACGCTCGAACCAGTCCATAGCGATAGTCTAGCGAAAATCTGCGCCGCATTTTCTTTCTTTTGCCATACTCGAATCCTAGACCTGAAAAACTTATTTTAATATAATTGCACATTACTCCTTGACTTTTTACAATATTTACAATTTAGTCTCTTTTATTTACAGAATTGCCAATTACATAATTAAAAACCTAACAAAGCCCTCTTTAAAACCTTTAATGTAAAAATTTGTAAGTTTGTGAATAATGCCTCCCGGGCTGATGAGGCTGCCAATAAAGCTAAAGTAGAGGCTGGGGCTCTGAAGAATAAAAAATGCTGAGAAGTCTGTCAAGCTCGCTTCTGTCTTGGCAGAAATCAACGACTTCAAAAAGGAGGTT
>CAIGRB010136702.1:6184-24544 GCA_903798255.1 Fraxinus quadrangulata
GCATTGTTGATGTCCCTATCCATGAAAGATACATAATCAAGCACCGACTACTTGAGAATGTTCATATTTTCTTCTGAAAATCCAACAGATGAAGCAGCGGGACGACTAATTGAAGAGGAACGAAAAGAAGCACTGGCCTTAATTTGTTCCCAAGAAGTAAACAAATCCTTAATGAAGCGTAGAATGGCGTCAGTGCCCTGTAAAAGAAAATACGAATAGTTAGCATTTTCATTACAGAGAATGAAATGAAAAGGTCATCTCATAATGTGTTTTAGAAGGTAGGGGCATATCACTGGACGATCCAACAACTTTCCCTTTGTGCGAACGGGCCGACTCTTCCACAACAGGCATATCTACGGGAATCACTGTAGAAATCAAGTGACGATGAGTCAACGGTTAATAACATGAGCAAGGAGAAAGTATAATATGTATTACCTTCTGATTCAGCACGAGGGGGGTTAACGTCCTAAGAAGGTGGAAGTTCTCCAGTTAGCTACGCGATCAGAGACTCTTGGCCTATAGACTTCCCCTTAGGTAAACGCCCCTTGTCAGGTGACTTGGATGAGGAAGTTTTGATGGGAGGTGATGGAACAAGAGCCGATGAAGGTAGAGTCTTCAAATGAGAAGTTGAAGATGAGCTTTTCTGAAAAATCCAAGTAAAACATTAATACATGAAAAATTTATCAACACATAAAAGATTTTTCATGAATAAACGAACTCTAATACCTTTCTCCTAACGACGAGAGGGGCATCATCGTCATTATCATCATCAATGAGCAAACTTAGCGAAGTGGAAGCTGGCCGTTTACCGCTAGAAATACTAGATGCTCCAGATGGAGATTTTGAAGGAGAAGTGAGACCTCTAGCGGTTAAGGGAATGGTAGGAATAGGAGCAGTAGAGGAAGTCACTGGTCTCTCCAGTGAGCGTAGCGCAGTTAGCATTAGTTGTAAACAACCGCCGTTTCACAGATGGCCAGAGTTGTTCAAAAATAAGGTGAATAATGAAAGTGGAGTTAAAAGGAGCTAAAGAGAAGCCATTGGTCAAAAGGGCATTACGAGCATTAATGGCTTAGGCCTCTGTTTTACTAATGGTATGAAAATGCTCTATTAAACTTTTGGAGAAACAAAGAGGAACAGGCCATGTTTGGCCAAAACTAAACTGGTGGATAAAAAATTGGGGAGCGTATATCTCAACCCCCGCCTTGGCATTTGTCCTAGTAAGAATATCATGGAACAACTCCTTCACGATCAAAAATTTAGCCCAAATAGGCAAAAAGGTGCTCACGTCATTCATGGTAGAAGGAGGTTGCACATAAGTTGGAATTAAATTAGCAGAAAAATGAAAAATGAAGGGATTGAATCTAAGTTATAAAATAATGCAAAAACGTCCATATTAGACATATTAACAGGGTCTAGTCGGTTGATGACCAGCTCGTAACAACTGGCCAAAATGGGAGGAGCCGATGGAGCACCAAATTGAGGAAAATATGCTCTCAACCACAATTGAGTGAGCCAAAGGGGCCTACTGCCAGTAGGAGATGCACCACTTCTTAAGTGGAATTGGAGGGAAGCCATGCCTCTATAGAAGACAGCTAAGAATAACGAACAAAGATTTAAAGACCTACCACGCGCTAACTCGTGCGCTATAGGAAAATAAGTCATGGAAGGTTTAAGGCTAGGAACACAGAGAACATATTTACAGAGCCAAACTTGAAGAAAATCAACACGTTCAACATGAGTAGGTTCAGTGCTAGATTTATTATAGAGTTCTTGCATGCCCGAGTAAGAATCAGTGAGTTTCTTGTCAAACTTTGGGGTAGCGAAAGAAACCAAAATGTTCGGAAAATGGTGTCGTCCAAAGGTGGAAGATTTACGAGGGCACCAACATCTCTCAGGTTAATAGACATGGGACCCAGTGGAAAGATGAACGTATTATATTCAGATGACCAAAAATTCAATGCAACAGGAAAAAGCGCAGGGTCATAAATTGGGGGGCGAAGGGTAATTTCTAACAAATCAGAAATTCCCGCTCGCTCAAAATTTGCCTTGGTAGGGCTATGCTTTGACATACGTGCATGCCAACAACGGAAAGTAGTATCAGTTTTAGGCCAAGTACGAATACCTCTTTCGCGGATTGGCTTCAACGGCAAAGGGTTTAGAAAATGAGGGTCTTGAGTGCACAAGAATAACTGATCCACCGTTACTTGCCCCCACAGAATTAACATCCTAAAAAGACGGGCCTAAGAAGAACTCATAAAGATCAGGATTGGTCGATGAAAGGTACTTTGAATTTAAATATGGCCTAGAAAGAAGCTCTTGAAAATCTTCAAAGCTAAGGGAGTTATCTGAGGAGCTTTGTAAAGTAGCCATTTACTGCAAAGTTTCTCGAAGGATTTAGGAGTGTTTGTGGGAAAAGAAGCGAGAAGATGAACAGTAAATTTAAAGGCGAAAAGAAACACAGTGAGACAGAATATGGGTATAATGGCGCAAAGAAGTGGCGTGTTTTTGGGTTTACTAGGGGTTGCATGATAATGCACCTTTTTAGGGATATAGAAGGTCATTGTCAAACGAGATAATGATTGGGATTCGTCGCCTTTCTCAAGTTTCAAGTATCGCGGGAAAACATAAAGGATGAATTTGACATAAGATTAATAATTGAATATTAATTTTGTCATATTGGGTGGTAATTGTTGACATACAAAAATAATGAGGTCCAATTAAACGGCCCAGAAAGTGAAGCCCAACTAGGAAATTCGAAGGATGAATCCAAACAAAACCACGTGGGAGCCCAAGACGGAGTTCTGTAATGGAAGCCCATCATCACTCAAGCCTGATATACGCCCAAGTAGTGGATGCTCGTTGTCACTCAAGCCCGCAAGACGCTCAAGTAGTAAATAACCCACATCGCTCAAACATGTCAGACGCTCAAGATTTGGGCGAGGATAATGTCTTATTATTATTTAAAGTGACGGTTGATTTATTGAAATTGTTCATCCCACAATCCATGAATGTTGGTTGCAAGCAGTTAAATAATAGGAGAAGTGGCAACGGTTATAAATAGTTTTTTTGACAAATCATCCATAATGGAGAAGGTTGGTAGTTATAGGATGATCAGTTCCAAACAGTTATACAACAACTGTCGAATGTTGTATAAAAGAGAAAAAAGAGCATAGAAGAAATGGCCAATCAATCAACTATCGAACAGAGAATTATGTAATTTCATTCCTTTATTTTTCTCGTTAAAGCTTTTAATTTACTTGTGTGCTTGTGCTCTTTGGAGGCATTTTTTTCCTTGTAAATCGTACTCTTCATAAATAAAGCAGCTCTAGTTGGAACTTTGTCTTAAGGGGTTTATTCTTACACGATCGTCTGAACCTTCTTTTAATTATTAGCGATTTCCGCGCGAAACAGTTTTGTTTCAGTTGCATGGGCGATGGAGCAATTTAGTGGAGAACATACTATTATTTATGATGGTAGGTGGCGGTGATTTTTGCTTTGGTTTCGGGTTTGATGGTAAAGATGGGGGTTGGGGGAGATGGATGAGGAAGAAGATGATGATTTTCTTTTTAATTCTTTTCTTTTTTTCTATTTTTTAATAATTTATTTGGAATCCATTTGTACTTGTTATAAAAATTGGAAGTATGGTTACAATTAATTAATTATTTTTATTTTTTTCTTTAAATAGAAGGGTATATTTGTCATTTCACAAGCTTTTATTTAGAAAATGACGATTTTCGCAATGTGTGTAAATAGGGGTGAAAGTGTAAAAAAAGTAATGTTGGGATGTTTGCACAATGAACTCCATACATAGAACGTTCCGTGCTAATAACCCATATAATTAATACTCTCGGTACGTTTTAGGTATTCCAACATTCTAAGTGATGTATTCCAATATTCATTACTATGATTTCATAAATATCAACTTAGTTATTTATTGAGTAGGCTATATTTGGCATTATACATGTCACTCAGTATATTAGGCTCCAAATTATCAGGGAACAATCAAGTTTTTGGTTTACAATTTCTAATATTTTTGTGAATAACTACATGAGGAGGTGGTGATGGCGACGAGAGTGGTATAGTTGGTGGTGGTGGTGAAGCCGATAATGGTGGTGGTGATGACTGTGTTGAGGTAGCACAACCTTTGGTTAGTTTCGTTGATTGGAGAGGGATGAAAAGTGTTTGTGATCAATTATTTGAGTGATTCTGATCAATAAAATGTTTAATTTGTTATCAATAAATAATATGTGAATGATAAAATAGATAATTTGAGACCAAAATAAATTATATTTTACCTAAAAAATGTGAAATTGCCATTGAATTTGTATTTGTAACTCACAATTTATAAAATTGTGATCAATTAATTTAATAATTTGTGATCGAAAAATAACTTGTAACAAATTCATATGATAATATGTGGCTGTAAAATAAGTTATGACCTATGAAATTTGTTACTTATGATCTATAAATAATGTTTGACCTATTAATTTAGTAATATATGATCGATAAATAAATTGTGATTTATAAAATTTATGATTTGTGATTGAAAAATAATGCGCGACCATTCAATTTTATAATTTATGATTGATAAATAAGTTGTAACCTATAAAATTTGTAACTGTGACGTTGTGTGATTGTGACTAGTACGTAAATGTGACTATTAACTGCATAATATCATGACCTTAATATATTTAATTACCTATTTAATTAATAAAATATTTTAATTATCTGTTTAATAAATAAAATTTTAATTATGACTTGATTTCTGAAACTTTAAAATAAGTTTCTTAGGTCCAGTTTGATAACCATTATTGAGAAAAAAATATTTTAAATAATGATTTTTAGATAATGTGTAATTAAAAAAAAGGAAAAAAATTTGGGCTCCATGCAAAATATTTTATTATCTCAATATGTGATTGAAAATGAGTATTATAATTAAGAAATTTTGTTTTAAAGTGAGACAAACGGGGGCTTAATTTTGAAATTGTACCTTGCCCTTCGATGTGTATTTTTAAATTGTGTCGTGTAACTACCATAATCCAAATTACATACAGAAATGGGTTTCCGACCTAACATCTTTAGCACCGGTACATTACAGATTATCTAGGGAATATAGAATTGTATGCAAAAATCCTCAAATCGAAAAATCAAATTGAAATCGTCAATTTGGCATTTAACTCATCAACTAAACGATTTTGAAATAAGCTAAGACATTTCTAAAATGATTTGGTTTATGTTTTGAAATTTTAACAGCGTTATGAACTCAAATAGGACAATTTAAAATTAATAAAAATTAAATTTTTAATTGTGCTAGAAATTAGACCAATAAATTACAATCTTAACCTAAAAAATAAAATACAGCTAATACAAAACAGGTTATTTGGTCTGTTGACCTCCTTTAAGTTACGAACTTATTAAGGTGATTGAAGCAAGTTTTAAGTTGGATTTAAGTCTCAAAATAAGGTCACCGTGATAGGACGAAATTCTCAGTGTAGTTCAGCCAAGCACGGCACAACTTCTGGATCAGCTCAACGTATCTTCAAAATCAATGAATTGCCATCGTCATTTGTGGAACATCATCATTACACTCTAATTTCTCTCACTCCAAGACTAACATCACACCTTTTTCTAAACCTATCACTTCGGGACACATGGCAAATATCATGTGGTAACCCTAAGCGTAGCCAATCACAAATTAGGCAATGATTACTCCCCTCCTCAGCTCCAAATTGACACATGGAAGCCAACCTCAACAACCAATCAAAATTAGATCAGCGGAACACACATTAAGACCAACAATGTGGCTGATTTGATGTAACACAAGCCAATTTGCCTATTCCCTACTATAAATAGGTTTATAATTGTCCCCATTGGGACCAAACTCAACTATTGTATAAAACTCAATTCAAACTCTTTTCATCTAATATAGAAGCACTTTTTTTCTCATCATTTCAGCAATATTTTACTATTTCAACACAAATTACATATTTCAGCTCAGATTATCTCTTTCAAATCATCAATTAAGTTGACAAAAGAAACCTAATCATTTTTTTACGTCAACAGTTTGGCATAAAACGAGTGCCTTGTAAGCAACAGCCCCATATCTCTTATAAAAAATTCTCAAAAAATTACATATCCAACTTAAAAATTACCATGAGCAACACTTAGACCTCCATAAATCTAGCTCGAACTAACCCTCATCACACAAGTATTCCTCGTCAATTCCAAAAGAAAAATGATTATGTTGAAAACATTATTCTTGGGATCGCGACAATGAGAGAAGGAATAGAACGACTGACTAACACCGTTAGCAGAATGGAGAGAAACCAAGTCCATACCTTACCTTTAGATAATATGGAGGTAGAATCTCCAGCCCGAGAACGAACTGGTCGATCTCCTACCAAAAGAAGCCATCACTTCTCAGGTGAAGAATCGTCAAAGAGCAAGACGAATGAGTCAGAAACAGTCCTCCACCAACGGAAGGACTCATTCAAAATCTGGAAGACTTTTCGATAGATTGGGCTTCCAACAATCGCCATCACCTAAGAGCAGGAGAACCAACCATTTCAAAAGAGATAGTCCAAAGAATGAAGAACCTGAGATAAACTTATTAAAGAAAAATGTATAGTCATCCTGGAAGCTAAGTATAAAATTTGTGTTGAAGACTACTTTACGACCGCCATTTCTCTTTCACATAAGACATACTAGCTGAGCCATTACCCAAAAAGTAGAAAATGTCTCAAATCGCAGGCTATGATGGGAATGGGGGACCTTCTTAGCCATCTAGACAAATATACATCTTGAATGGAACTACAAGGAGCTAGTGACGCCATCATGTACCGAGCTTTGCTATTAACATTAAGGGACAAAGCTTAAAGGTGGTTCAAAATGCTGCATGGAAGGCCTGTTAAAAATTGGAGTAGCCTGGCTAAGGAATTTTTGTCTCAATTTATGGGCTTCAAATCCCAAACCAAACCAAAGGAACGCCTCGTGAGTATTAAACAAAGACGAAGAGAATCTTTGAAAAGCTACCTCAATAAATTCAACAAACAGTCTATGGAGGTGGAAAAAATATCAGACGATGCCGCTCCGATGGCTATCCTTTCTGAACTAAGGCCGAAGACACGTTTCTGGTAGTGAGTCCATGAAGATAGGTGATGTGATCCATGATATGAGGGAAAGTCCGGGTAAGAATCCATTGATCATTGAAGAAAGGAGTATGACTAGGTTACGAGTGAAACAGATGAAAGAAGCAATGTGACTACTTGTTCAAGTCACGATGGACGGAAGATTGATCATGGCAAGAAAAAAGACAAGATTCATGTTGGGCATGGGAGATAAAACGAAGTGGAACAACTTGATTCAAGTAATGGACGGAAAGGCTGGATGGAAAACTATGCAATGTTTACCAAAACCAAAGAGAAGGATTTCAGTTGGTCTATACGACCACATAGATTTACATAATGCGGTCGCATAGTACATTCCTGGTCGTGAATTTTTCAAATTTCACACAATCTTCTATTTTAGTTAAAACTCTTTTATAGTATTTTTTTAATATCTTTTAAGACTTAATTCCATTTTAAGTAGGTTTTATGGGTTCCATATAAATAGAACTCATTCTATTCATCATAAAACACACAATTATTGAGAGATTATTACAAGAGATTATTACTTTCTTCTTGTTCTTCATTCAATTAATTTTGAACTTATCAAGATTAGTTTCTTGTGGCGTTCAAACAAATCGAGTGAGATTTTTGAGTTTTGTAGTTACGGGATCAACATATTGTCGACAATTGTATTGGTTTATTAGTTCAATATTTTTTAATCAAGCTCAAATGTTGATTTCTTGAAAATTTTTGGGTTGAATCAATCTTGTGTGAGTTGCATAACTATTATTGCTATCAGTTGGTATCAGAATAAGGTTCCAAAAAAATCGAGGTTATATCCTATTATTTGTCATTTTTGTTTGAGTCTTTTATTTTTCGTTTTTTGTGTTTTTCGCATTCTACATTATTTTTGAATTTTCAATCCATAAAATACCCAAAAAAATTAGAACTTGTTTGTGTACTAATCTAGTGTCCAAATCAATTTTTATTTCTTTTACTGGTATCTAATTGAATTTTCGAGCAAAAAACAAAAATTCGAAAAATTGCCCACATCATCTAATTTCCATTTTTCTAAGTAAAAAAAAAAATTCAAATTCAAAAGTGTCCAATTCAAATTCAAGAAACATCTTCTTGAATATTTCCTTAGTGTTCAATTCAAAGTTACAATTACTACTTCTTGAGTTATTCTAGCGTCAAATTTTTCTTATATTTTTGTTTGAAACTCTACAAAGATTAATTCTGATTGAGTTCAAATTAGTTCTTTGAAACACTTGCTAGAAAACATTGAGTGAAAAAAGGCAGAGTAGTGAGACTAATAGAGGGAAAAAGCAAATTTGAGCGATACAAGAACTTATTCACGTGAGGAAAATATTAAATTAGACTTAGGATGTCGAATAGAGACGATTTTACTTCAAGCAGGAATAATAACCAAGTCAACATGTTGGATGAGGTGATACGACGTTTCAAAAGGTTGTTTGAGGATATAAGAGACGGATTGGATAGGCAATACACGTTGCTTACTAATTTACGTAGGGAACAACCTAGAGAAATTCCTAACGCAATGAGGCAAGGAATGCGATATCATAGAGGAGATTATGCTGGTGAATGGAAATGGATAATGATATTAATGAGGATGCATTAGTGGATGTCGAGTTAGGAAAAATGAGGGATAGAGGAATTAGGCATGAAATGAGGGATGGAGATTTTGTTGGAGATAGTGTTGATAGAAGTATGGGCAATATCATGATGACAATTCCTTTATTCAAAGAAATGAGTGATCCGGAAGCATACTTAGAGTGAGAAAAGAAAATAGAGTTGATATTTGATTGCCACAACTACTTGGAGGAAAAAAAGGTAAATATTGCGGTACTTGAATTTACTGATTATGCTATCATTTGGTGGAATCAAGTAGTAACATCTAGGAGGAGGATCTGTGAGAGGCCTATTAATATATGGGAAGAAATGAAAGCTATCATGAAGAAGAGGTTCGTGCCTAATCATTATTGTTGGGAGTTTCATCAAAAATTGAAAAGCTTATATCATAGTTCTAGGAGTGTAGAGGATTATCACAAGGAGATGGAGATTTTGATGATTAGAGCAAATATTGAGGAGAATAGGGAGGCCACCTGGCTCGATTTTTGAATGGTTTGAATAGGGATATAGTTAATGTGGTAAAGTTGCAACATTATGTGGAGTTGGAAGACATGCTACATGTAATTTTGAAGGTAGAAAGGCAATTGAAGTTGTCGGGGATTGATTTATCTTTTCTTATTAATACTGTTACCAAGTTAATTGCCGAGGTAAATCAATTCCCGACAACGGTGCCAAAAACTTAAAGCGAGAATTTTTCAACAGCAAGTGTACAGTGTCAAGTTTTTAATATAGTGAGAGTAGAGTATCGTTTTCCACAGGGATTGAAATCAAATTCTAATAATTCCTGTAATTAAAATTACCTTAATTTTATCTAAAAAATAGGAATATTGAAAGGAGAGAATTAACTGACTAATTCAAGAAATTAACAATGCAATTAAACAATATTAACACTAATAGGTTTAAACTCTAGATATCAAATTTCACCNTTCACAGGCTTCTCGAACTCTATATCTCATAGGTTGTATTTATCAATGAGATCCCTATTTAGAATTTCCTCTCTCGATAATAAATCCCAAATTCAATATCATTCAAATGGTGATAAAGCATTCAAAAGCATTAAGAGTAAATAAACACAAATAAACCAATTGAATAACTTTTAGAATAGATAATTAAATGATCAAAGCATAATCTCTAGTGTTGGCTACATTGTATCTCTAGAAAACTAAATTACTCCATAGAAATATAAAAGAAAACACAATTCATGTTCTTAAACATTGATAGAATAGAAAATATCGATAGAGAACAAGAGAAAACTCGTTGATTTGTGGATTCCTCAATCTCCAATGGTCTTCTCTATGGTGTGGCTGCTGGTTTTGCTTCCCCAAAAGTCTCCTTTTTTAGCCCCCAAGCCGTCTTTTTATTCCTGCCCTTAAACTCGTCAGTTTTAGGGCTTATGTGGCGAGCTGGTATCGTCTCGACCCAGGGACGCCTCTTTTGGGCACGGGGGCGCCTCTAGTCTCGGGTAAAATATTTTTTTGAGGTTCCAGTTGGCGTGGGGACGCCAGTCCGTGGCACAGGGGCGCCAGTTTACAGTGCAAGGACTCCAGCTCTCCTTGGAAATACTATGGCGAGGGGGCACCTCTTCATGGCTCAAGGGCGCCAGTTCACCCTGTAATTGCATTCTTGATTTAGCTAGTGACACTTGAACTTTTCCTCAATAATTCCATCTTCTCATTGTTGATTGTCTTGTTATGGAAGCACCTGAATATGTCATAAGAAACATATAAATGCAGTAGAAATTCGCAAATTTAGAAGTAAAAGATATCTTATAATTTCGTAGGTAAAACAGTCGACAACAACATTTGAGAAAGCACCTCCCTCTTCTCCGAGCTGAACTCAAGTGAAGATTCACTAGGAGGATAGAATCTTCTTGGTTGTTTGCCCAAGATTGGACCCTATCTTTCTTCAGAACTCATTTTGATAATTTGCGTTGAGAAAGACAAATTGGCTAGAAAGGCTGAAAACTCAAGAGAAAAATGAGCGAAAGAAAATGCGAATAGGGGATAAATGAAGGGATAATAAGTCTATTTAATGTGGGACATTTCAAAACAACTAAATCCAAACCATTGATGAAAACAATGGCGAGAAAACAGACGGTTAAGGATGCATTTATGAGGAGACTTTCCCCATAAGCCATCATGGGAGAGAGAGAAGATTTGGCAGTTACTTTCTTTTCATGTTATTTATTAAAGGTCCAAAAAAAATTTGTCATAAATTCCAAACCTTGGGGAATATTTGTTGACCTCAATCAAGTTAAGAGTTCATTTAGTTGAATGAAACCGATTTTAAATTGGGTTTAAGTATCAGAATAAGGTCATCAAGACGGGACGAAACTCCACTGTAGTTCAGCTCAACGTATTTTCAGAGGGAAGAAACTGTCGTTGTCACTTGGAGAACATCATCATTACACTCTGATTTCTCTCACTCCAAGATTGACATCACACTTTTTTCTAAACATATCACTTCGAGACACATGGAAAGCATCATGTGACACCCCTAAGCGTGCCCAATCACAAATTAGGTAATGATTACTCCCCGCCTTAACTCCAACTTGGCACATGGAAGCTAGCATCAACAACTAATCAAAATTAGGTCAGCGGCACACACATTAAAGCCAACACTGTAGCTGATTTAATGTAACACAAGCCAATTTGCCTATTCCCTACTATACATGGGGTTATAACGATCCCCCATAAGGAACCGAACTCAACTATTATATGAAACTCACTTCGAACTCTTTTCATCTAAAACAAAAGCACTCTTTTCTCATCATTTCAGCAATATTTTACTATTTCAACACAATTTACATATTTAAGCTCGGATTACCTCTTTCAAATCATTAATTAAATAGACAAAAGTGACCTAATCATTTTTTGACGTCAACATGGTCAATTGTTCATTATCAAATATCAATAATTAGTTAATTACCCTAATTTCAATACCCTAGTATTGAGACATTTATTTGATATTGTCGATATTTAATTTAAAGTTTGATATGTATAAATTTTTTTTATCACCATTAAGGTATGAAAATATTTTATAATCATTGAGGTAGTGACGATAAAGTGAATGGGAAGAAAAAACATACGGCGAAACGCGATTTGAAACCGACTAAATTGCTATATTTAGGTTTGAGAAAATCTAAAAATATTTGAAATGGTTTGATTTATGGTTGAAATTTTCTCAATATTTGTTAAACAATTCTTCGAATATTTTTTCACCCTGATGCTAGACGGTATAAGTAAAAGACATGATTACCAACCACGTCGACGACTAGGAAACTCAATCAACCACACTGTCTCTCAATTGTCTACATTTTTTCATTGGTCAATAGCCGTCAATGGTTAAGTCCTTAACTGATTATTAAATGAGATTTAACCACTGACACGTGGATAGCAACTGTTTGGCGGTTGAATGGCAGTAAAACACCTACAAATACCCCAAAGTCACACTAGGTAAAAAAAAAAAAAAGGATCTTTTTACAATATCTTCTAGTTCTCTCTCTTTTTCCCATCGTAAAGTTACAATTCTCTATATAAACCCGATCACGGACTCTCACATTGGAAGTACAACGGGAGAGATGGCCCGAACCTCTTTTTACAAGTATTCCGTTGTTCATCGAAGTAACAGAAGCCATGTTCCTTCGAGGAAGTTGAAAGGTTGTGTAGACACCCCCTTAATTACTTAACAATTATGCTAGTTGTACATTCAAAGTGTACATTAAGGTTGACACTGTGTGATGTGTCAATATTGTGTCATTGATTATTTAAAGTGTTGTTAAAATCAATATGTAAAATATTGTCACCTCACAACATGTCAAACTTAATGTTAAATTTGACGTACATGTAGCAAGATAAATTATTTAATAAATTATAAGATATATGCCATTTAGTGGGTCCATTGTCCATAATATCGTGAAATAGCCATTATTATGATACAAATTATCTATAGGAACATAAATTATAGGCATTTAGATGATGAATTGATTGGCAAATGGTGAATGGTTAGCGAAAAATAATTGTTGAACAATACCTTTCATACCATAAATGATTGTTTTTTTGTAATTGATAAGTTGAAAATGCTAGTAGTCATTAAAGAATATAATGTTTTATTTTATCCCATGAAAGGGACTTCTTGTTATGCCAATTTTTTCAAATGTTCAGATGCCAAACATATCAAATTATCTATAATAGAATAATATACAATTATAAGTTAACCCAGCTATTCAAATTTCTAAAACCCAATTTGATAAGCTAATTAAAACTTGTCTAGTGGACTTATTCCAATCTAATAATTAGAGATGTATGGTGGATCGTCTAACATGATCCTATTCTTTGATATGCCATGTCGAATTGGCACATCTATAAGAACGAGGCCTGACTTGTGCTGAAACGAGAGGGCCACCATGACCAAATATTTTTAATCTCTCCATTTTTTTCTAAAATGTAAAACGAATATGAAATGACTCTAGCTTGTTTGGTGGGAGGATAGTATGGTACTATCAGTACCAAGAAATAATATATGTTCAATCTTATTACATACACTACATCTCAACGTGTGAAATTAAAATTGGTGTGAAATTCATGTTAAAAATTTGTTTGCCTTGTTATATGTGTTGGGTTTGCGATCCAAATTCTGTTGGAATTTTTTGGAAAATACTGTTTCCATTATTTCACACATTTTTTATTGGAAAAAAATATTGTTTTCTTTATTCCACACACTTTTTATACTATTTTCATCTTTAAAAATATTGTTAGGGTTTTGATATGTCCACTATATATAGTTGGCTCTTCTTTACAAGCCGATTTATTATAGAAATTAGAATAATTGTGAGAAACACAATTGTTGTAATTATTTCTCCATTGTAGTTGAATAAAATCTTCAATTCCACTGCGAAATTAAATTTGTGTCTTTGTGTTCATCTTGTTATTATTTTCAATACTTCATATCGTGTCGGTAACCTCGTCCAGCCCCCAACAAATGGTAACAGAGCTTTGTTTTGATTTGTTCAAGGTTTATGTTCTTGATGGCAATCTTAAATATGATATTTCACTTTCAGATCGCAACACTAGATTATCGTTGTGGCAAGTAAAGATGCAAACTATACTCACTCGGATGGATTTGAATGATGTGTTGTTGGGATTTGATAAAATGCCCTCAACATAGTCAATGGAGGAGAAACAAATTCATCTTTATCTTTCAAATAACATTTTTCAGGACGTTTTGTCTTTTTGAAGGTAAAATGACAGTTGCATTGTAGTTGGAGTTTGAGCAATAGTGCATGACTAAGAGTCTAACTAGCAAATTATACATAAAGCAGCGTTTGTATTCTCATCATATGAAAGAAGGTGAATCGTTGAAAGATCACCTGGCTATTTTTAAGGAGATCGTCGCTGATTTGAAAACTTTAGAGGTAAAGTATGATAAGAAGATTTGGCCTTAGTTCTTTCGTANCGCTGATTTGAAAACTTTAGAGGTAAAGTATGATAAGAAGATTTGGCCTTAGTTCTTTTGTATTTGTTGCCCGCTTCGTTTAGAGACACGATTTTATATAGTTGTGATACTTTCACCATTGAAGATGTGTATGATGTTTATTTTCAAATGAGAAGATTAAGCATGTGGTTGGATCTGATGCTAGAGATGGAGAAGGCATTGTTGTTTATGGTGGTCAAGGAAGGGTAGGTCGAAATCTAATTTCAGTAAATGAGTTTATTTTTATTGTAAGAAGAAAGGGCACATCAAAATGGATTGCAACAAGTTATAGAATAAAGGAAATTTGACTGCAAATCAAAAGGGAAAGCAATAAAAAACTACAGGTGAAGCCGATGTTGCAGACAACTACTTGAGTGATGGAGATGTGTTGGTTATTTTTTACAAGGATTCCAAACCGACAATGATTGAATTTTGGATACAACTTGTGTTTTTCATATGGGTCACAATCAGAATTTGTTTTCCACATATGAAACAATTTCGACAAGTATCATAGTCAAGGAAAACAACACACCATGTTGAGTAGCTAGTATTGGTAGAGTCGGGCTTAAGCTAATAGATGGGGCAATTATAACACTTGATCATGTTCGACATGTTCCATATTTAAGTTGAGTACTATTAATTCAAAAGGGTACAAGTTCTTTGGTAGAGGTGGAGCTTTGAGAGTTTGCAAAGGTATCCATGTTGTACTGGAAGGGCGAAAAAAATTTCAGTTATACGTCTTGAAAGGTTGTGCAAATTCGTTAAGAACAATCAGCAAATGTTGAGTACTGTTGTGGATATTCAGTTTGGTACAGTAGCATTGGGATTTGGTTTAGAGTCCATGTTGAAGAATACAGCTCAGTCGAGTTCGGAGGATATGGTAATGCCGCTTTGCCACTAATTGTGGGTGCTATCGTATTCAATTGTTGGAAACAGACCCAATGAAGATAGATACAAAGATGCTGACTTTGTTGCGCATGCTTTAAATGTGTATTTGAAGGTGTTGAGTCTAGCAAGGGCTTCTACAAAAGTATTTGGTGTTGATTCTGTTTTAGAATGTGATTCGGCCCTGTTTGTTAAATTTAAATCATTCGTGATTATTTGTTGAACATGAGGTAATTTTGTGGAGCATTACTTGGATTCATTTATCATGGTTGGATATAGTTGAAGAGGTGGAGAATTTTTTGTTCGTTGAAAAAGTTAGTTTGGTTCTTGTTAGAAAGTTTAGTTAATTCCTTGTAGTCGAATTTTTTTCTCCAGATTGAGAAATTTTAGAGCTTCATATGTTGTAGTGGAATCTGTGCCAAAGTGGAGATTGTTGGGTTTGTAACCCAAATTCAATTGAGTTTTTTTGAAAAAAAAAAATCCTTTATTTCACGCATTTTTTATTTAAAAAATATTATTTTCTTTATTCCACGCATTATTTATAGTATTTCTATCTTTAGGAATATTGTTGGGGTTTTAATATGTTCCCTATATATAGTTGGTCCTTCTTTACAAGTTGATTTATTACATAAGTTAGAGTAATTGTGAGAATCAAAATTGTCGTAATTATTTCTTCATCATAGTTCAATAAAATTTCAATTCCTTTGTCAAATTAAATTCTCGTCTTTGTGTTCATCTTATTATTGTGATCAATACTTCATATCGTGCTTATAATCTCGTTCCACCTCCAACAATATATGGGACATAATATAAGGACTTTATTAGATGCACTCCCTTGGTGTTGATCCTTCTCAACAATGAATGTTCATCAAAATCTTATTTATCTTTAATTTTTTTCAAGGGATCATTTTGAGCCGTAAAGCATTGTTGAGGTAACAGAAAGCAAACGTGATACAAACTTGAAAACATCCTATGACAAAATAGATACATATATTTTTATTTTACGAGTATAATATCCGTCTCAACCTGATATATTATATGTCGACCTTCTTGGATCATAAATGGAGCCAAAAGGTGTAAAATTCGAAGTGAAGTTGTTCATTTGATTTTGGCTTAAAATTACATAAGAAAAGAAAAAGAATGTTCATCAAGATCTTATTTATCTTTAGTTTTTTTTTTTAAGTGAACATTTTGAGCCGTAAAACTTTGTTCGGGTAACAGAAAGCGAATGTGATACAAACTTGAAAACATCTAGTGATAGAATCAAATACATCTTTTTTTTTTTTCACGAGTATAGTATCTGTCTCTACCTGATTTATCATGTGTAGACTTTCTTGGATAAAAAATGGAGCCAAAAGGTACAAAATTCGAAGTGGAGTTGTTCGTCTGAGGCTTAAAATTACATAAAAAAAGAGAATGGTGGTGTAATCAATTATGTGCAACCAAGTGCGAGGACTTAATTAGCATAAATAATAAATGGTGGTGCTTAAAAGGTTGCAGATTAACGATTGTTGATTTGAGGAGGGATCTAAGTGGCCCCGCAATCTGGTGAAATAAGTGGCCAAGATTCCTATGAAGTTTTACTTTTTTTTTTTTTTCTTTCTTTTAGTTCTAGTTGAGTTGAGATTGTCGTACCAAGAATAATTTCAACAGATTATGGGGATCTACTTAATTGTAAAATATTATATTTAATGTGATTAATTTTCATTTTAAAACTACTATAAAGAATGGATTAATGTAAACTATAGAAAGTATTTAAACCACTAAAATGGAATCTTCATCATCATTATTCTCTAATGCGCAATTTGAATGCAAATATTTAATATTTTTTTATACGATACTATTATAATATTGAAATCAAAACAATATTATATTTGATTAATTTTGCCAACATATTCTTCCCCTTTCACAGTTTGAAATCATGACCTAGTTCAAGAGAATTCAAGTCTCTTTTGAGTTAAGGCCCCACACACACACATATTTTTGCATAATACTTGAAATTCCATAAATAAAACCGAGAAAAATAAATGGAAAGTTTTAATAAACCAAAAAATATGTGAATGAAAAAACTGTAAGACCATCGCTTTGTTGAAAAGGCATTATAGTATTTACATGAGAATGTATAGTGGGTATGTTCTGTGATTCTAATTTTAAACAAATTTCTCCAAACCCAAAAATATCAGGAAAATTTCAGCGTTGATCCCAAATCTATGGACCTTATCATGACTTGATCCCCGATATCTTTTCTTAGTGGCAGCATCTCCAAATTATTAGTATTGTCGCAGCGTTAGCCCTTGATATCCGTTGGGGAATGATAGAAAATAATCATCAAGGACTAACAATGCGACTAAAATAATAAGTTGGGGATCAATGTTACACAGAAATATTTCTAGGAATAACATGTTATTGTCATATTTTCATATTGTACAACGATCTTGACATAGTTTTGTTGATTCTGACATAGTTTTGTTGATTCTCGAGCTAAATTCTACTCAATTTAATATGTAAATTGATTTGAGTTTGTAGATGTGCATCTTTAATTATTATGGGGAATAATTTAAGGACATGATTTTTGGTTTGTCAGAATTGTGTAATTTGTAGGACAGTAATTTTGTATTTTTAAGTTAGTTTGATTTATTTGTATATTAAATCAAATATGCTCTTAATCTACCTCAATTATCATAAAGTTTTGATATTTAGATATTGAATTTTCAAAACAAAATATTAAATGTTGAAATCAAATCGTGAAGATTTGTTCAAGCACGGCCTTCTTCACCATCTTTGTTCCTAACAAATCCGGCCACCTTTTCCTCCATTTACTCAACTTTACCACTGGAATCTCCGTTACATGATGGCCATCCTTCTACTCGATGCTGCGATGATCATTTGTATATTTTCTAGCGTTTTTACTATTATTTAGCAATCTTAATCATTTACCTAGAGTAAAAACATAAAATTACTAAAACACAAGTTTAGTCCGATTTATCCACTTTGTGAGGGCCACATGGGTCCTGATAGAGCTGCTGCTAAAATATTTAAGTGGATCAACTATTAGGCTAAAATACAACATGGAAATAATTTAGTTGACTGTAGTAAAATAACAAAATACGAGACTAAAATAGCAACAAGAAAAATTCTCAAATCGAGGCATGTGCGAATACAATTTCCTTAAAACAGATTCGTCCCCTCCCCGTTCGTGCTTGAGGTATAGTTTGAGCGTCTGCTTCCCAGGATATACCGGTTT
>CAIGRB010136706.1:0-17762 GCA_903798255.1 Fraxinus quadrangulata
ATAATTTATGTTAAAAAGGCAAACAAAATATTACTAAAAATGGCAAAAAATAACTAAAATTTGGTATTCGAAAACGAAAACAGCGAAATTTGCCCTCAAAATCGATGCAAAGTTCGGTGACCACGACGTAAGCACTGAAAAGACTTTTTCGAATTGGGGTCACGAGCACGATTATGATAACCGTAGCCAAAATTATGATCAAATTACTGAAACGTGTCCAAAAACGACCCCAATTAGGAAATATCGTCGATTACTTGTCATTTTTGCGCTGATCCGTCAACTCATGATATCTCAGTGCCATCAACAAGCTATCAAACAAATGGCAACACGCTATCAAACAACTTCGAATCATCTGACTCGAATCCTCTTACATAATGTATACGAAGCTTAATGGTACAGAGCGCTGGGCTATTAATGAAAATAATAAAATTTGGATGATCAACTAGTGTTACCGACTAATTTATTCCTCGAATAAAATGTCACAAAAATGTACCCCGAATTTTTATTTTTATTTAAAATTAATAAAAGTAATATTCATTTTTTTCACATTTTTTTCTGTAGTTTACAAATTAATATTACTTCATTGCTTTGTATGTCCAAGTAAAAGTTAGGTTCAATGTATAAATCAATATATAAATAAATTTGTAGATATTTTCTTTGAAAATTATAAAGAAAAAAATCATGATTAAGATATTTTAAAAAATTCGAACATTGAGATGATAGAATTTTAATTGTTAATTTTCAACACACGTATGCAACAAGATACAAGTATAAAATATAGTCCATCTGTAGGTACCGATTAAAATTAATTTTTTAATTTAAGTTAAAATCAAAAGTTCATTTCAACCACATATCTTATGGGTCCCACAACTTTTCAACCATACATCTCATCGACTTCTATCAAAATCTACTAAAAATTTTGATTTTAATCCCCACAAAAAATGGGCATAATATGTTCGGCTTCATGCAATGCAGATATAAGCCAAATAAATTAGCTCGTCTTATCTCCAATCATTCAAGTTTTTTTTAAAAAAATATATACAATCCATGCATTCAAGTCTTGTCGAAAATTGTTAATACATGATGTAAAGCTAGTTGTATCCGCTCTTCGTCACAACAGCGTCACATCTTCGAATGTTAATAATATAGTTAAAGAAAATAAGTTTTGACTTACTATAATCTAAATTTATATACGAAATAGTTCAACAGCATATAACGAGGAACAATCCATTTCAATTCAACCCAATTCAAGTTCAAATGGGCGTGCAAGGTTGACAATCATGTTAGTTTCTACGTGGCTCTAAGTCAAAATTGAGTTACATATTTTGATGGGTCTCAACACATACGGATCCATGAAATTTGATTTAAGTAAACCTAACTCAGCCCTCTTAAATCAAATATACAAAATAGCACCATTTAGAGCACAGTTTACACAACAACAACAACAACAACAAGTAATGTAGCAATTGATCGCTGACGAGATTTGTATTAATGATTATCAACGGCACGCCATATGATTTTAATTGAAATCAATATTTATTGCCATCACTCGTCTTGACACCGAGCACGATACAACTAACAGTTCTCTTCAGTTATGTAATTGAACTTCATTTTAATTATGATAACCATCTTGATCTACAGATAACTACTCTCAATACAAATCAATTTTGTTTTTTAACTTAATAAAAGTAAATACTATGATACTTGAACTAGAAAAAGCTAAAGATAGAACTTCTAGATTTATTGTGTTCATAGTATAAACTCATAAATAAGTCAAATATCCCATTAAGAGAGGGAAAAAAGCTATAGAAAAATTAATTAGGAAAAAAAGATTTATATTTTTCATTTCTATAACTTTGGCACTATACATAAGGAAGCAGCTAATGCAGGAAACAAGAATACTGCACAAGTGGCCATATGCTGTTAAGCTCAACCCTCTACATATTTGCCTCCTGCAACACTGTATGTTAACTTGTTAACACAATCTAATCCCTCTAATGTATAAAAATTATGTTTATATGCAAGCTATAAAAATTTACTCTAATTCAGTATACGTTTGAGTTCGCCCATTCGAGTTTCAAAAGCCATAAGAAAGCTGCAGCTTCGTTAAGCTTCAACGGTAGAGCCAGTTTGAGGAATCACAAGAGACGGCAAGTCTCTGATTCTGTATCCGCTGCCCCAGAATGAAGCGAGACAAAGGCCCATTATAGCCATGGCAACCACCGAGCAAGCAGGGGGAACAGCTTGAGTGCTTCCGAGGAATTGTGTTGCGAGGAGCCCTGCAAGTGTCGAACTTTGCATTCCTGTGCACAGTGAGATTGTCCTGCAGACTTCTTCCTCTAACCTGCCACAACATATCAGATTGACTATAAAAGACGATTTCAACAGAGGGTTGAGCTATGCGAATTACCCTTGAATTTAAAATCAAACAATTTAAAATTCAGCTGACTGAAAACACATCCCAGGGTTGACAAGGAACGTGTACCGAAAATATTGACATATTGTTATAATCTTGCACCAAACAAGCAAACGAAAGGGATAATGAAAGATATATGACAGAGAACGCCGGAAGGCATAAATAATTATCTTCATATTTAAGGAACTGCTAGAAAAATAGATCGAATCAGACGGAAGATTGTTTGTTTGGTGTGTCAGTCATCGAAAAACTTGTGCCGATTATAACTATATTTATTTAATCATATCCTATTGCAAGCTAACTGATGCACCTGCGTTTCATTGAACTGCTTTCATTGACATTTCAAACCAAGCATGAGAGTGACTTGAAGGAATAAGTTACCTCAAAGGTGGAATTTTGGAGATCCAGTAACCCAAGGCGAATGCCGCTGCATGAAATGACAATACAGGGCCGATCAATTTCATACCCTCTGCTGAAAGAATTTGGCTCCTATTTATAGCAAGGGGGCTTCCAATACACAATGAAGTACAAATCATTGCAACAAAAGGCATTAAAGGTTGTAGAACAGATACAACTGGTTTAGCATAAGTATTTAGCACCAGCCCAAGAGTGACAGGAGCAAGAACCACCTGGAAAATGCAGAAAATTCATTGGCAAAAATGCTAAGAAAACGAATGGCCGAGTCCCATCCAACATAGGCATGCATAAATAAAATAAGCTACCACTGATTAATTTTTAAGTTAAGCATCTGAAATGGCTTATAAGTCACCAAAAGTATAAGGTTTTGGACTAGAGTACTTGAACGGATAGAAATTCCTTTTGAATGAGTTAATATTCATTTTCATATTCCCTGAGCAGAGAATGTGAAAAAAGATCACAATTTTAGTCTTCACATTTGTGATGAAGTAGAAAGAGACAATTGCATATAAGTTCTCGATGAGTATTGGTACCTGCAAAATTGATTTTGACATGGCAACTGCATCAATTGGAACCACAGAACCTATAAGAAGGCCGGTTAAAAGAGGAGTAACAAGAACAGATGCAATAGTAGTCGAGCTGGTCAATAGAATGCTTAAGGCCACATCGCCTTTGCTCAAGAAGCTGGCATAGCTTGATAGTTGTGCCCCAGCAACACAAGACATGAGAACAAAACCGGCATAGAACATTGGAGACATCCCAAATCCCCTAGCTACCAACACTCCAAGAGCCGGTTTCAGTACATATTGTGCAGCAAAGCCAACAGATAACGGCACAGGCCTGAAACAAACACAAATTGATCAACTTCAGAAGCCTTCAACAATCCACCAACATCAAGAAAATTAAAGTCACAATAATTTCAAAGAATAAACAGTAAAATTTTTTAACCTTTTAAAAGCAAGAGCAAAATCATCAATGGAGAGTCTAATTCCAATAGACAACATAATTCCTCCAAGTGCAGGAGCATACAATTCCTTTGACACCCTGCAGGTTCATCTATCATTTACAACACCAACAACATACTTATCTTTAAAAAAAAAAAAGAATTCAAGCAAGAAGTTACAAGTACATACGTAAGACAACATACATAAGTACCAAAAAACAATATTAAATAATTTTTCCAAAACAAACACTTTTCAATGTCAAGGACCCAGAATCCATTATAATTATAATAGTATATCTTATGCTATAAAAATAGAAATATGAAACTCCCATTACCCCAAACGCTACACACAGAACCTTAAATGAAATGAATAGCTACACAAAATAGAATAAAATTCAAAAATTCTGAAGTAAAATCCAATTAATACTACTACTCCAACTCACCAAGTGAAAGTGGAAGGCTGATAAAGAGCGGTAACTGCAGTTAGAACCACCACAAACGGAAGCATTGCTGATAAAACTTGTGAAGCATCAGCCTTTGCCTCAGTTTCCAACACACCTTTAGGATCCACCCCAAACGACAGCAACGAGAAGTTGCCTTCTCTTTTTTGCAACCCAACTTTCCCTATAAAAGCTGATGAAGTTGAACATGCTAGAATATTATTAGCTTTCCTTGGGAGCTTTTTTCCAATTGAAGAAAAAGAATGATTCCTTAAAGGAAGGGAAAGGGAATTCCTCCGATTGGAATTGAAGTTGATAATAGAAGTTTTGAGAGTATTTGGGGTCGAAAAGATTAAAATTGATGACATTCTTGAGGTGGGTCTTTGTGGGTTTGAGTTTTGAAGTTCGCCCGCCGGTAAAGTTAGCGTTTCCCGGCGAGGGGAGTGGTGGTGGTGGAGAAGTGGTGGAGGGGATAAGATGATAAAAAGATTTTTTAACGGTGTTTTGAGTGTGTATAAATTATTGAATATAGAGTAAGGAGTTTATTAGGTGTAGAACTGGTGGACAATTGTTCCGTGTATTAAGGAAAGTGCGCATCTGGCGCGACAATTGGATTGTAGAAATGCGAAGGTATTTTGCAAAATTTGTATATGGATGGAAAAAAAACCCCATAAATTTGATATCCCCGAACACTGATCCGAACCGGATGGGGATTATCCACTATTCGGGTTATGGACATGGCGGGTAACGGGTACCTCGTCCTGTTTAATTTTTTTTTAATTCGATATTTTAAATGAAAAATTTCATAAAATTTCATTAGTTCTAATAAACAAATGACAATTAAAATTATCTAAAAAATATGAAAAATAATAAAAACCTTAGTTTACCAAACATATTTGAATAATTTAATTTTTAAAAATTTTAAAAAATATATTATTATCTTGCTTTAATAAATGGGAGCACTAAAATGAATTATATAAAACAACGGATAGTAAACATCCCGCCCCGCCTTAAACGGGTAATAGGCGGGTACAGGAGGTTACCTCGACCCCAACCTGCCTTGTTGCCATCACTATATAAAGTCATGTTCGACTTGACTTATTAGGTTTAGGTCAAGATGTCTAGCGACGGAAATTCGCTTGTCAATTTGACTTAACACTACAAACAAGTCGAACTAGCTCGACTCACATTCGCGATCAGTGGACACAAATCGAGCAGCAAAAATCTTGCTCAAGCTGCTCATTAGCTTGCAAGTCGACCCTTTATCGATTTGCCTCATCAAGGGTTAAGTTGATGGGATGAGTTGAAAGCGAGCCGAGTGGCACGACTTGTCTCATTTAATACCCTCTATGTCTAGACTCAACTAGTGATCTAGAATATCACATGTCATGTATGTGAGCCATGTTTGACCTCGTAATTCTGAACATGTCTTGCTACTAAAATACGAGCACTTGGTTCAATTTACAAATCTAAGTAGTAGAAACTGTTAGAATTAGGGTGTGATCAGAATTCTATTTTATTACTTGAGAATTTTATTTGAAGTTAGTTGAGAATTTAAGTTGGAATCATTTTTGAAGTTGA
Organism: Fraxinus quadrangulata; assembly: GCA_903798255.1. Lineage (NCBI taxonomy): Eukaryota > Viridiplantae > Streptophyta > Magnoliopsida > Lamiales > Oleaceae > Fraxinus > Fraxinus quadrangulata. Next base: position 5,798 of record CAIGRB010136706.1, read on the forward strand.
TAGTAGACTTGAAGAGATCTCAAAGGAGTCCAAGTTACGTTGGAGAAGTAAACATCGAACTAGCGCTTGTCGGTGCTTTAATCTCGCTCGAGCACTCAAAACATGAGCACCAACGCTCGCTTACCTCAAGGTAGCCGCTCGAGCGGTCGAACATCGCTTGACGCACTTCTAGACTGTTGGCCATCTTATTCGAGGAATATTTTGTTTGCATTTTCCTATTTCATCATACATATTCTATTATTGATTTTACACATTATATTGAAACTTCACTTCATATTAAACTCTTCATTGTATTACATTCCTAGTATGTTAGGAATCTTAGTATGTTAAGTGTACAACAAATATTTAATTAATCATTACATTTTACACAATAATTTGTAATCCTCAATTATTGATATTAATAAATTCCCCTCTTCTCTTAGTGGTATATTTTTACTACATAAATCTTGTATTCTAATTTGATTTTCATATTACCATATTATATTTGTTCCTTTATTTACTAACAAGTGGTATTAGAACGTGTACATGCTGGTTAATTTGTTAACATAAACTAAAGTAAAAAAAATTATTGACATTTGTTAACAAATAGAAATGAAAATATTTTTTATTTGGATTTTATTAGTTGTACATCAAAATGGTACATAAGCGGTTACCTAAAATGACGTGGAAGGAAAATATTAAATGAAAAAGGTAATCTATTTTAAACTGACAAATGATAGAGTAACATATGACATTATGCAATTCCTTATGAAAATCTTGATGTACATATAGTAAGATCCTTTTGATTTACCCCCTAAATTTTTATTATTCAATAAATTTCATAATTGAGCAACATTTTTCTCCCATACCATTTCCAATCCTCAAGTTTTCTGATGGCAAACAAATTTATAGAAACATAATGAAATGGAAAAATCTTGCAATCCTTACGTTATTTACTTGGTGATTGTCTGACAAAACTTTTGATAACAAATTTAGCAGATTTTGAGACATTTGAGTGTAAAATTTTATTCTTTATTCGATTAAGAGTAGTCTTAGCTTAGCTCCTGTCTGACAATCATTATTTTCAAAATTTTTTTTCTACATATTCATTTTAAATTGCACGTTCATACAATAAAATATTCTGCACATAAACATAAATTTTTTCCTACTTTTTAACTACACATTCTCCTTAAATTCACTATTTTATGATACACAACATTATCACAAGACAGACCACAAACTCAATTTCATTCTATTCTTAATTACTTAGTTCTATCCTATTCAAGCAATGTCTCATTACATGGAAACAACTATGTTGGTAATGATTTAATTGTGTTCTAAGCAAACTAGTTTTATTTTTCCCTATTTGGAGAAAACTCGAGTTTCGCCTCTAATCTAATCAGATAGAGTCGGAGTTATCGTGCCTTTGTTTCAGGTCATTTGAAAATCCTGCGAGTCTGTCCCTGTTCGGATTGCTGGCTGCCACTCGAATGCTAATCCTTGTTCTTCATAGACAGATAAAACAGGGAATGTGAAACTTGACACAGCACATTAGTGTGTATAAATCATAATCTGGCATTTATAAACAGAATCAATGAGTTCAAACTAAATAAAAAAAACTTTAGCAAATCTATCTCCTCGTCCCGGAACCTCATGCTCCGATCTTCCTCACGTAGATCACAGTCGAACAAGAACAATGCAGACTCCGTACTACACGGCAAACCACGAGCTAACGAACTAGAAATAAAAAAGGTGCATGCTATGACTTATAACAGATAATATGTACATACAAGGAAAATCCATAACATGTCGCGAAATCTACAACGCTGTCCTTGCAATATCGTCTTGATTAGGCTGATACCGGAGCTTTTCTGATGTAAACTGTTTATGAAGACAATTCGATCAGCTCGAGTTATAGTTTACTATCCAAAGTTAGAATGTAAACTCAAAACTTCAAGTAACTTGCGATACATACAGACATACATACATGATTAAAAGTAACTTTTTATGAAAGTAAGATTTGTTAGTGAAACATGTTGCTTTCGAAAATCATGTTTAGCAAAATAAGTAAGTTGAAGCTGAACCAACCATACTCTAAACCATCAATCCAAACAAGTAAAATGAAAATGAAAATGAAAAAATTCAAGAAAATTAAGAATTCGATTGACAAATTTTATTTTACAAATGAAAGTTGACCTTAGAAACTGTCTCCACTATATGTCTTCCATCTTCAAGATCCGGTAACTGAACAGCCAAACAATCCCTTGGGGTCTCAAAGGAAGACAAAGAAAACTGCTTAGAAACCACACCTACATCGAAGTAAATCAAACCGGAGCTTGGAATATCGACTCTGATTTCTTTAACCGGAAACCACAAGAACAAATCCTGAGCAGAGATCCCAGAAAGCCCGTCGATCTGCCCGTAACTTAAGGTGCCCGAAACATTCCTATGGTAGTGCAGTTCATTTTCAAACTTGGCAGTGCAGGCTTGATCTAAATGAACTTCGAAATTCCCTGAATTGTCCAAGGTGAAGTCTTTTACTCCTCTCGGAAGCAAGCCTATGGGCAGCCCGTTAAGCTTAAGCACTTCATAAATGGAGGATTCATTGGATTTAACTACTGATAACAATGAACAGATGAAGAGAGTGGATAATAGGATGGGAAAATGGCGGAAATAAATCATTTTTTTTTTTTAAAGAATTTTGTGGGCAAATTGAATTATTGTATTCGCCTGAGGTTTAAGAGAGACGGTGGCAGCAAGAATACAGAGAGGTTTAGGAGAACAAACTGGCCAATCGTATTTATCTCAATAGGGGTAAATTAGTCATTTCACTTGTAGGACATAACATCTGTAGACAAATGTCGGATTGTCTGAGGAAGAGGGTAGATGAAATGGAGCGTGAAATGACGCGCTAATTGTGGGAGTGGGAGTCATGAGACTGGCAGCGTATATGCATGAAAAATAACGAAGAACAAGGATTGGCGAGTGGCCGTGGGATTTAAGTACAGTATATACCTTCCAGCGCGTGCCTCTGAATGGGTTTTTGGTTTTGACAGAAGAATCCAAGAAAGAGATGTACGAGTTTTCTACTTGATAAATGGGTCGAATAGTTCATCGATTTGTGTACTCGACTTACTTCATCTCGATTCGATTTATGGATCGTTTGGACTCGTATTTTGATGATTCGAGCTTGTTTATTTTTTCACGAGTCGGCTTGTGCATTAGGGTCGACAAGTTGATTTATCTTGAGACTTGAGTTCACTGATGACTCATATTTTGCTTCATTATTGGGTTTTTATATTAATTTTTTAAAAACGTGTCGGTTCGTAAGCTCGTGGTCATCTCATATTCACCCCAGCGAAATGGCTAAACCAAACCTAGGCTGTGGTCACGAACTGAATTCGTACATATGATTGAGTCTAGCCTATTATGCTTCTACTTCTTGTATAAGTACTTTTAGATCCACTTCATCTTAAATCTCTTCCAATCGAATTTCAAAAAATTATTGTAAGATGCTCGAATAATTTCTTAATTTTAAAAGCGATTTTTAACTTTTCAAATGTTGTGCTAAATTGACGTTAGGACATTGGAAAGTGAGGTGGGGTAATAGACCAACAGTCTAGGAAATTAATTCAAACGTCTAGCTGTATCTGTCATGTATGCACATGAAAAAGGACATGTGAACGTAGGGCAGGAATACTGATGATTATGATTTTGCCTTGGCATAAAATTATTATTGCCCAAAACAATTCATTTATGTTAATAATGTGGTCTTGTTCTTGACTCTACATTAAAGCCTTCAAGTTACAAATGTTTCGAAAGTTAGCAATAGTCAATTATTAATAGCAATAAAATGTAGATTAAAGCCTTCAAGTTGCTAATATATTATTTTAGTATGGTCAAATCTCGATGCACATACGTAATAATAGATTTTATTTTTTATTTTTACGGGTATAGTTAATCTTATTTTAGTTAGAATGGTACTCCGCGACTCGAATTTTTATCCACAATCTTTTAATTACTCATGTTGTTTTGTAACGTATAAAATTTAACAATTTAGTAACAGTCGTGCTACATTGTCATCCTCCTTGACATATACGTTGACATAATGTTTTATGACATTTTATTATTGAACTGTTTTAGGATGCGTTTGACCCACATTGTTTTGAAAAAATGTATTTTAGAATAATAGATTGATAGAGAATGTGTGGTTGAAAAAAAGGAAAAATTATTGATGTGATGAAAAATATTATTTTATTGAAAAATGTATGGTTGAATATAAATAGAAAAATAAGAATGAGAATTTTAATGTGTACCAAACAGAACTTAATAACCGTCATCATTTTCATCTAATCATTTCCATCCACCTACGTATCCGAGGGTAGATATCATCGGACAAAGTAGCAATATTCATTTAGTAATGCTTAGTTCATATATGGAAACCTTCATTAATAACCCATATATGCGCCTTCTTGTGTCCCTACATTAGATGGTACGCGTTACGACTTTAATGCACAATTTATGAACATAAAGTGATCTAATGTCCAATTAATTGACTTGAGAGTAATAAAGGTTGATAGATTGGGGGCCCTCAAATAATTAAAAGCATAAAAAATACAAGCAATTTCTTAAATATTGGGTACGTCCTTTTAATTTCTAAAATATTTCTCTGTACACAACGTTTACTAGAAACTTATGAAAAGTACGCAGCTATACAACGATATATACAATTTCATATTTTCACAAATTTCATATAATTGGTCTTATATTATCTACTGTGATATTTTATGATGAGAATTTTTATCCATACCATTTTAATTACCCATGTTTCCTATTCAAGAGACAATAGAATTAAGAAGAGGACTCGTTGGTCCCATATAGAATGAGACAAGGATCCCTCTAGAAAATCCTCCCACTCGACAAAAAATGTGGTTGTAATGATGAAATTTTAAATGTAATAAATTTGTAAGAACTTGCATTAAGTGCATTTTTAATGCATAATATATGAATCTAGAGGTGGCAAACGAGTCGAGCGGTTCGTCGGTTGGACTGCTCGACTCGCCAAAATTGACGAGCTCGAGCCCTAGCGAGCCAGCCCGCTCGGCTCGTCAAAAAAACAGCGGCTAGTGGGCGAGCCAACGAACTCGTCTAAGTTGAAGGGTTAATTTTTTTTTAAAATATGTTTATTTTTTTAAAATATGTTTATCTTAAAAAAAAATCTTAAAAAAAAAAATCGAGCTCGCGAGTTAAAGCTCAGCTCGAGCTCGTGGGCCGAGCCGAGCTCGAGTATTTGGCTAGGCTCGTTACAAAACGAGCACGAGCCGAGCTTGTGGGTATACTCGGCCTGACCCATTGCCATCGCTATATGAATGTAAAGTTAAAGTGATCTAAGGTCCTTTTATCAAATTATTTTTTCCACAAGGAATTGTGATGTCTTTATGTGAGATCTGTGATCTCTTATTAGTTCCTATTCGTGGTGCATCCTTAAACTTGATTTTAGAGTAAATAAATGTTCAAAGATCGGTGGCAGCCTCGCAAATTGCAAAATGATATAAAGGGGGCAAAATGACATTTTAGTAATTTATGGGGGGGCAAAATGAAATACATCAAAAGTTGCCCATAAAGTGACAAACACAGCACAACGGCTCGATTCTCAAGAACTGGCGAAAATGAGTATCGAGTGTCCGCCACCAATTAATCTGCCTTTTTTCACAGCTCATTCACACGCTGTCGCACAGAATCAAAGATCCCACAGTTCCATAACCCTCACCCTCTCTCTCTCCCCCTCTCTCACGGACAAAAGACACTGCTACTATTTCGTGCACCGTCATAATTTCTGATCAATGCTTTTAAGATCACCGCATAATTGCTGTTTTCTCTGCTTCATTTTGGTCCTATACTTGGTAGCAGTTGGTTTAGCAGGAGACCCATATGTGTTCTATGACTGGACAGTCTCTTACATCACTGCGTCCCCTCTTGGGGTTAAACAACAGGTCCTCAATTTCATTTTAATTTTATTTCTGCTTTTTTGTTCTAGACCCTTTAAGTTTTTAACTTTAATTGTTATGTTTAATATTAGACTGTGAATTCTGGTTGTATGAAAGTTTACATTATGCATTTAGGCGATTGCACAGGGATTCAAATTTGGGGATGGAGGTTGCACTGTAGTATGGTAAATACGTAGGACAGTTTGTTAAACCTCACTGACTTACAATTTTCCATTTAAGAAATAAATGGCGATCCAAATATTTCTCTCCTGAGATTATTTGCTGTAATCCAGCATGAGAACATGCTTTATTCTTTAAGGAATTGAACTTCGTAACTAAATCTTGCAATATCAAGAGCTTTAAGCTTTAAAAATATTATGATTTTAGCATATTGAACGAGACTATGCCAAGGTTTTCAGTTTGATGTTTTGTAACTTTATAATTGGAATATGAACACATTTCTGGCTCAAATGAAAGGAACTCAATCCAAACATTAGTGAGCATCTTGAACATAAATAATTCAAGAACAATTCTGGCTAACTTCTTACAATTTTCGATGATTTGGTGATTCATCATTAATATTAATGCTTTAACATGACTTATCATGATGAAAATGTGAACTTGGAGCTAGGCCTTAGTCCAGTGGTAAAAAGAGAATGAGTTCAACTCTCGCCACGGAATCATGGACTATTTGTTCAGTTTTGTATTGGACTCGTACACATAAAAGGGGAAAAAATGAAGAGTTTCTTAGGCAAGCTATACCGGATGCTGCTCAAATCTTTTAATTTTCTCAATAACCCAAGCTTGAAGTTGGTGCACATCCGGGTCTTGGCAGCATTTGTTGCCATGACCAGTCAAACAATCCCCTCAGCAGGAATTGTCTCTATTACTAATTGTACTCACAAGTTGAATCTACTACTAATTTTAGAACCTAGCATTTTATGAAAGCTACAATCAATGGCATTGATGGTTCTCAATTATTTTAATCTTCTTTCAAGCCCAAGCACCACATGTTGACTGTGAATCTATCACCCTCTGAGCCTCCGCCACGAGTGCAGTTTTTGCCATACCTGGGCCAATAGATTTACATCATTCACAAGGTCGATTAGGTCTTCTATTTAAGTACACATTTCTATAGAGAAGATATGTTAACCTATGCAATATTTTTTTTCTCTGAAAGTATTTTTTTAGTGCTAGGTCTTTATACCTTGATTTGGCTGGCATTTGTTGGAAAATTTGGTTTTTTTTTGTTGTCTGTTTTCTTTGATATCTCCATAATTGTGATTTTTGGGGGATGTTTTCTACCTTTTACTACATTCTTTTATTGTCATGCTTTATAGGACTCCATAACTAGAGGAATTGGAACAGTCTAATAGAGCATAACTGGAATGATCTTTTCCCTTCTCTTTTCACTCATTAGTCTTTCTTCAAAAAAAAAAAAAAAAAATCACTTTTGATACATGTTTATTTGTTATGTCTCCTCTTCAATTTTGTACAACACCAATGAAATGCGTGCAGCTGACACCTAAACATTATATTTCAGGTGATTGGTGTTGAAGGACTATTTCCCGGCCCCATTCTGAATGTCACCACAAATTGGAATGTCGTTGTCAATGTCAAAAATAATCTCAATGAACCATTTCTTCTCACATGGTATATCACTGAATCTTGATCCAAATATGATATATGATGATTGTGATTTAATTGTGCTAGTGACGTGCAGGAATGGCATTCAACATAGAAAAAATTCGTGGCAAGATGGTGTTACAGGCACAAATTGTCCCATTCCTGCTGGTTGGAATTGGACATATCAGTTTCAAGTCAAAGATCAGATAGGCAGCTTCTTTTACTTCCCTTCCCTTGGCTTCCAGAGAGCTGCGGGTGGATACGGAGGAATCATGGTTAACAACAGAGATGTCATTCCTGTACCTTTTGGAATGCCGGATGGAGATATTACCCTCTTTATTAGCGACTGGTACATAAAGAGTCATAAGGTTGGAACTTGTAAGAGATGATGTATTTCTCAATTCTTATATTCCTGCTTTAAAATGTAGTCTTTGTGCCTCTGAGTTAGTAACCGTTGTTTATGGGGTAATAGGAACTTAGAAAAAATATTGAAAGTGGAACTAGCCTTGGAACTCCTGATGGCGTTCTGTTTAACGGATTAGGCCCCTACAGATTTGATGAAAATCTTGTGCCAGATGGTATTACTTATCAGATAATAAATGTTGATCCAGGTATCTCTTTGTAGCTTTACATTCTGCCAAATGCTGAATTTGTGGTGCTTAGATATGTGGTATATATGTGCTTTCACATGTTACAGTTTCTATTTTTGAATGAACATAAATATTAAACTTGATTTTGAGATTCCTAAAATGAAAAAGAAAATGTAAGAAAATCTTACTGGCTGAAATTCGTGCAAAAGACCCGGACAATTAATTGGTTTTACTGGTCTTTGCTTCATTAGTTTGGAGCAGTAACATACACATTTCATAATGAACAAGAACCAAGTCATGTCCACAATATGGATGATAATAAAGATGGAAAGCTCCCCTGTCATGGCTGATATTTTGATGAATAGGAAGATTTTCAGCCTTATATCTGTTAAAGATTCTTGAAGAGTATCTTCTCAAACATCATACTCAATATTGAAGAAGGAATTTTTTATTTTTTCAACAAATCATTTCGAACTTGGGCTTGGAGGTCCTTCAGTGAAATAATTTTTGCTACTTCACAGGCTCCTGTAGGTACTTTTTAAAATTCAATTTGACTAGACAATTACAGACAATGTTTCCCTTTCTGCTAGGGTTTTTCAGTGAATGTCTATTAGAAGACGCATTTTGGGAGGAATGTACTATTCTTTTTATCTGTAGCTGACCCATAAAACTGGAATCAGGCTTCTTGAGATGAATTGAGTTTCAACACCAAATACCCCCAAAATAGGAAACCATCGTGCTTGTTTTTGCATGTGTCTTCATTGTATATCAATTGACTTCTCTTAATCTTCGGTTTGTGTGAATTGTAGCTGTGTATTTATAAACATTTAACTTAATTTGTCATACATGCAACAGGCAAAACCTATCGCCTACGGGTACACAATGTTGGAATCTCGACTAGCTTGAATTTCAGAATCCAGAATCATAACTTGGTTCTTGTAGAGACCGAAGGATCTTATACCGTACAACAGAACTACTCAAACATGGATATCCATGTGGGTCAGTCATACTCATTCTTGGTAACAATGGATGAAAATGCTAGTAGCGATTATTATATTGTTGCCAGTCCACGGTTTGTCAATTCCTCAGCCTGGTCTAAGGCTACAGGTGTTGCTATACTGCACTACTCAAATTCACTGGGGCCTGCTTCAGGTCCTCTTCCAGACCCTCCTAACGAATATGAGACGTCATTCTCAATGAATCAAGCAAGATCCATAAGGTTGCACGTAAACATATTAGAAATATCTCTAGATTTTAGCCTTAATTTTACGATAAATGACACGCATTTCACTCTATAATATGTGGTTTGGAATAAGTGAGATTGGCTTTTTTACCTGTAATGCTCATCAATACAAGGTATATGGTATATGATCCTTGGAACAATTGGAATTTGATATTATACAAGGAAGCAAGGCAAATAATGCTAAAGTATTGCTTCATTGTGAGACTTTCTTATTTATCATTTTGCACCATGTTTCTTTGCATTCAATAGCTTAACCAACATATTAGGTCCTTCCATATTATTATCTTGAGCTGACTTCATATACCGTGTTGTAATACAGAATGAATGTTTCTGCTGGTGCTGCTCGCCCAAATCCACAAGGATCTTTTAAATATGGCGAAATTACTGTGACTGATGTATATCTCATCCTCAATAGGCCTCCAGAGCTTATTGATGGGAAATGGCGTACTACTCTTAATGGAATTTCATACTTATCCCCTACAACACCACTTAAGCTTGCGCAGCAATTTAATATCCCAGGGGTCTTCAAGCTTGACTTTCCAAACAGGCTGATGAATAGACCTGCAAAAGTTGATACCTCTGTAATCAATGGAACTTTCAAAGGATTTATGGAAATTATATTCCAAAACAATGATACCACTGTTCAAAGTTACCATTTAGATGGCTATGCCTTTTTTGTCGTTGGGTAAGCTCAAGCTTTTAGCACAATTCTCTGCCCTAGCGTTTTTATGTTAGTTATTGGAAATTGGGAGTCCATTTGTCTTATATTTTTTATGCGGTGACAGGATGGATTACGGAGTGTGGACAGAGAACAGCAGAGGAATTTACAACAAATGGGATAGTGTAGCTCGCTGCACTACGCAGGTTATTATAGTCCTGAAATTTTGTTTCCTAAAGTTTAATATTGTTGCAATTGCTTGGAAGGTGCCTTAATTCCTTTATTTATCAGAAATTGAATAGACAGAGTAGCTTTGACTAGTCTTCACCGTTATATTTGTCCACTAGTCTAAATTTGATTTGCCGAAAGAAAGAGACGAGTTTAGACTAAGCTTTGTTACGATATAGAATAAGAATGCATTTGGTTGAACAAACAAGTTTTCTGCTTCTTTAAGACTCAAAACAGAAGCCAGAGATATAAATAAAGTATACAAATGTCTAAACTGGTACTCAGTGATTTGATGGCTTTCCTTGACAATGCTCAAATTCTTATCCACACGAGCATGGTTGTCCCATGTTTCCTGATAACATTGCCTGTAGTATTTCTGTTCTCTGCACTCCTTTGCTTCAAAAATTTGTATATCTTGGTTTTTGATTTTTTGTCTTCATTAATATCCACTGGTACTTCTTTAACAAGATCGGGGATATCTTGACAATATTTTAGCTTTAAAATGGCAGTTATGCACTATAGTCTGTTTGACCTGATTGCAGGTGTTTCCTGGTGCTTGGACTGCTATTTTAGTTTCTCTTGATAATGCTGGAATGTGGAACCTCCGTGCACAGAACCTTGATTCATGGTTTCTTGGCCAAGAAGTTTATGTCAGTGTGGTGAATCCCGAAATTGACAAAACTGAAGTTCAATTGCCCGATAACACAATCTATTGTGGTGCTCTCTCATCCTTGCAGAAGTAAGATATAATAACATATGTTCTTTTTTACCAACTCACTAAAGACATCAATACCTCTTTCTTGGTCAATCTTTTGATTGGAAATGTTTAAAGTTTGCCCGCGCTTGTTATTTGACTCTTTATCAGTATCTCATCAGCATATTTCTTCTAATTATTGAATAATTTGGAATTGTTGTTAATAAGATTTTCTATACTCTGTTACTTTTTGAATACTGCAGGGACCAGGCTCAAAGAGTCAACTTCTCTGGTGCATCACCTTCTGCTGAGATGGTTAAATCTGTTCTGATTGCAAGTCTAATAGCCTTATTAGGATCTTTTGTCAGGTAATACATAACTTGAAGCTTTGAATTGAAGACTTCGATTTAGATAAATAGAAAAAGGAAGTGTATAAAAGCTTTGCCGCTTTCTTGAGCTTAGCTGAGATTAAGGTTTTATCGATATTGTAAAAACAGCCTCTGTAAACATACTGCTGTGCAGTGTATATGAGATAATGCGAAGTTCGGAGCTGGTATTTTGTACAAGCTATTAGTTAATTGTATATGAAATGGTAACTTATGGGATTCTTGATTCTTCTGTTGTAACAGAACTGGATTGGTGTTGTCCTTTATGGCTTAATACACAGCAAAGACATATCTCCTTCTTACCCTTGACGTCTGATGCATTGTTTGCATTAAAAATTTTTACCATTCTTGTTATGACAGTTCTGATGGGGAAGCAAACATTTAGAATTCTCAATTTTTTAGGTGATAGAATTTGATATAACAATAGGGATTATAGATTCATTAATTAAATCATTTTAAACCCTAATCAAGATATGTACTCCATGTTGAAACTAGAGAAACTAATAAAATAGCGGAAGCATAAATATACCTGAATCCATTGACGTTATCTGAATCCATTGGCTTTGTCTGCAAC
>CAIGRB010136716.1:0-10186 GCA_903798255.1 Fraxinus quadrangulata
CGACTTGACGAGCCGAGCCGACTCGGCTCGTCTACCGAGCGGCCCGCTCGACTCGTACTCGTTTTCATTTTTTTACGAATCCGAGCGGCTCGTGGGCTGCTACAGTACGAGCCGAGCGGCCCGCCGACGAACCGCTCGACTCGATTGCCACCACTATATGAGGACGAACAACCAATATATTCTCTGATACAGTGCAAATTCCCACTTTAGTGCCGTGTTAGTTAAAATTAATTTACTTTTTATCAGAAACGGATCTAGAATCGAACTATAAGTCGAATTAATACGTAGAAAAAATAAATTTACACATAACAAAAAATTTCACAAGAAAAATATTTTTTTTTACACTAAAAAAATTTAATGGGCAGGTCCAATTCCTCCCTAAATCCGTCCCTACAGTTTTTATAGCCAATCTGTTTTGACCCCAGAAGAGAGTGACGCAGTGAATGAACAAAGAAGGATGGAGAAATCTTTCTTAGCCTTGGACCTTGAGAGAAGGACAATTTATAATCTACTTTATTACGAGTCATTGACTAGGTAAATTCCATCCTAATGAAAAGCATGCTAGAATTTATATGCATGCCATGACTCTTTCCTTGTAGGGTAGCCTGTTACATTTGATTTACATCTCTAATATTAATAGTATTACATTTATTTTATCGTGGGATTAGCACTCTACCCTGCCCCGTCCCTCTCATGTAATTAAAAAACATAATAAGAATGATACATTTATTATTTGGAAGCAGTGATGCGCGATGACGTCTACTCCAGTTGCAATTGGTAATGGTAGATAATCAATTAGACGCAGTGGCACGTGGTGTCGTTTACGTGAAATAGTGGGATTGAATAATTTAATTTTCATGAAAGAAAGGAGGAGGAAATAGAGAAATATGAGAGATAATGAACTATTATATCATCGATATTTCGTCATCATGATGATTAATATCATTACTCTAAAAAAATAAGTTTAAGAAATATGATGTTTAAAAAATTGGGGTCAAATTTGAGCTTAATTTTTAGTAATTGACTAGGGAAAATCTGCTTCCTTAAAAATACGCTGAGATTATACTTTCATTTTAACTTTAATTAATGATCAGTGGTAAAGTAAAGACTTGAATTCTTTTGAGTCTAAATTAACTACAACAAAATCAAACTCAAAAATATGTCATTCATCCTGTTATTTTTAAAATATATTTTTCGTTATTTTATTTTTAAGCATATATTTTTTAATAAAATAATATTATACACAAATTTAATTTTTTTTAAATTTTTAATATCTATTTTGAGATTAAAAAAAAAAGAGGTTCAAAGAAGCTCCGTAATTTAAAGCAGGTCGCCAGAAATGTGCCAAATTACTCTCACCAAAACTAGCCACGATTTCTTTTACTTTTCTGGTGAACACAGCCACACGAACAGGCGGCTTACCAAGTCGTACTTGTTTTTGCTTCTTCAATGAATGAATATACACCTTTTTATCGATAATTTTTTCTTTCGAAATTTCGCCATTTTTGCAGTATTATACGACTTTTGTTTACGTCAAGACGATGTTTCTTTTCTCAAATTTTCTTGTTTCCAGACGTGATTGATCATTTTGGATTCACTCCTTTCTTGGGATGGAAAGATTTCCAGCCTTATGAGTAGCCCAGGTCAGCTCCTACTATTCCTGTTGACTTTTTTAAGTCTTTGTCTTGTTATGGTGAAGAAGATAAACGAGACTAGCTCCATTCTGTGTATCATTCATTATTTGGAATTTGGATTTAATTTACCTGATCCTTGCATAACCTATTGTTGTCTTTGATCGTCATCTACACTCATAGATGCAGTGAGGCTTTGGTCGACGGGGAAGTTTCTTTTATTTCCTTCACATATATATCACACACGTATTGTTATGTAATCAGCTAAACCAATTACTTGGCTTACTGATCGAGTAATTAAAATCTTGACATACTGTAATGGAGCTTTTTTAGTTATAGTATGAAATTAGAGATCCTGATTTTATTTTCTATTTGCCTATTTTCTTGCCATGTGGTTTTTTGATCTTTTTGTAGTAAGTTTGATAGGCATTCTTGATCATTGGATCTTAATGTAGGTAATTTGAGGTATAATAAATGGGATTGAGCAACTTTCTACAGCTGAGTTGAACAGTTGAGTTGGGTAATTTCCTTTCAAGGGATAGGTCCTGATGGTCCACAAAGGTCGTGGCTGGTAAAATATGGTAATGGATGTTTTAACTAATCCATCTCTTGGTCCGGAACTCCTTTCTCAGACTATAGAGGCCATCATTGAGATAACAATTACTTCTAAGGATGTCCTCATTAAGGAGAAGAGTTTTGCAGAACTCTCATCTTACTTAGAACACATCATTCCTCTCTTACGGGAGTTGAATATGAGGGGCATTAGTGATTCAGAAGGGATGGAAAACTTTGTGGAGATTCTTTACCGCGAGACCAAGCTTGCAAAACAACTGATTGGGGAATGCAAGGAGAGAAACCGATTTTATCTTTTTGTGAATTCCATGTCAATCGCTAAGCGCATAAAAGACATTACCAGAGAGATTGCGCATGCAATGAGTTGCATTCCTTTGGCTTCTCTAGATATTTCATTGGAGACCAGGGAAGATATTGACAAGCTGGTTAATGACATGCGAAATGCTGAGTTCAAGGCTGCCATTGCAGAAGAAGAAATTTTGGAAAAAATAGAATCAGGAATACAGGAATGGAATGTCGATCGCTCCTATGCCAATAAATTGCTTGTCTCTATTGCAGAGGTCGTTGGAGCTTCAACCGATCGAGGAGCATTGAAAAAGGAGCTTGAAGAATTTAAGAGTGAAATAGAAAATTTACGTTTGAGGAAAGACAAGGCTGAAGCCATACAGATGGATCAAATTATTGCTTTGCTAGAAAGGGCAGATGCAGCAATGTCTTTTGAGGAAAGAGAAAAGAAGTACTCAACGAAGAGAACATCTTTAGGTAATCAGCCATTAGAACCTCTCCAGTCCTTTTATTGCCCAATCACTAAAGAAGTAATGGTTGATCCTGTGGAAGCTCCTTCGGGACATACATTTGAGAGGAGCGCCATAGAGAAGTGGTTGTTAGAGCAGGATGGTCACTCTTGTCCCATGACCTTGACTCCACTAGATACTTCAATGCTGAGGCCTAACAAAACGCTGAGGCAATCTATAGAAGAATGGAAGGACAGAAACGCCATGATCAATGTCGCTTCCATGAAATCTAGACTATCATTGGAAAACGAAGAGGAGGTGCTTCAATGCCTGGAACAGCTTCAAGATCTTTGTGAACAAAGAGAAATGCACCGAGAATGGATTGTATTGGAGAATTACATACCCTGTCTTACTGAGCTTCTTCATGCGAAAAATGTAAATATCAGAAAGTGTGCTCTAGTCATCCTTTGCTTGCTGGCAAAGGATAATGATGATGCCAAGGTACTTCTTTTGTTCTTTACAATTTAGTGAATTGATGCTTCTCCGTGGTCTGAAGTCCTACATAGATAATTTTGATAACTGTTTTTTAGAATCATGATGTGGTGAATAACAATCTCTTGATTTGCAGGATTTTGTGGATATATGTATTTCAGCTTGTTTTTATGCTCTATATGAATCTGAGATTGACCTAAGCATGTCATACCTCACAAACAAATTTTATGCTGCGAGATAATTCATTCGTGAAGTTTTACTGAAATGAATTGTGCAAATAATAAATTTCAACATCTTTTCAATTCATTATTCAGCTTCGGTAACAACTAAAAGAGCCCAAATATGTATGGGTGAAGACTTTGTTGTGTTCGGTTGAACACTGCTAATAACTGATATTTTATTCAGATAAGGTTGTTGAACTTGTGGAAGATTAATGTAACATCTACTAATTAATGTTGGGTTGTACTTCTATTTTTGGTTTACTAGTACATGCATTTTATATTGTAAATAAACTCCATTTTCAGTTCAAGAACTGTAGGTGGTCTATGAGTGTTAAGGTAGCTGACATCTTTATTTTATACTTGTACTAAGATGATACATTTTGCAGGAAAGAATTGCTAGAGTTGACAATGCCATGGAATCTATTGGTAAGTCTCTTGGACGTCGCATTGTGGAAGGAAAATTAGCTGTGGCATTACTCTTGGAACTCTCAGAAAGTGAATCAGTGCGCAGCTGCATTGGCAATATCCAGGGCTGCATACTTCTTCTGGTAACTATGTTAAGCAGTGCTGACAATCAAGCTGCCAGATATGCAGAAAAGATTTTGGATAATCTTTCATTCTCTGATGACAATGTTATCCTCATGGCAAAGAATAATTATTTTAAATATCTCCTGCAGCATCTTTCTTCAGGTTCAGTCCTTTGACCATTGAAACTTAACAACTGTTCTCCATGCTTTCTGGATCTTACTCTTGACAGGAACATCAGGAATTTGTAGATAGGTTTATTACTTTGAAATGCAACAACCTTATTGGAGTTTACCTCGAAACTTGTTGGCAATTTTAAGACTTCAAAAACTTAACAGAATAACAACTTTGATCTGCTAAGAGATCATTTCCAAGAATAGATATTAAGAATAAAATAATTTGTTTAGGTTCATTTTTAAAAAAAATTACTTGTGGACTCTCAACTGTTATGCTCAAATACAAAATCCTCACATGTATTAATGATTCTTCTACTTTAAAATTGGTCGTCTGCATTTAGTGGGGAACGTTGGTGATCGTAATTGCGCTATATTTCAACAAATAACATCTCCCTATCTAGTAAATGCATGGTCAACACCAATCCAGTTTTAGAGCTTAATGTGGAGCATATGCATTAGAGAATTAGATGCAAAAAATGAGCGTTTTCCATGGAGAATTGATACCATATGCAAAAGTCACCTAAATATTCATTGGATAATACGAGGATCAACTAAATTGTTAACAGATATTTTAGTTGAAGATTAGTTTATGAAAGAAAATGACAGAGAATATTTTCATTGTTAAGAATGCTTTATGCTAAACAATTATATCGTCTGAAATTCATGTTTGGGGACTTGAACTTGGATATATTAGGTGAAAAGGTATTCAAGATCTCACTACTAGTTAGCTTGCTACACCTGCCTAGTTTATTCTATGGCCATTGGCAATATAAAAATCTAGAAAGTTAAAAGCATTTCTTTCCATACAGGGCATGAGGACGTGAAGATCAGAATGGCAAAAACTTTGGCAGAGATGGAATTAACTGATCATAATAAATCATCTCTGGTCGAAGAGGGGGTCTTAGATTTACTTCTTGTCTTGATCTCACATGAAAACATTGAAATGAGAATTGTAGCAATTCGAGCCTTGCTGAACCTTTCAAGCTTACCAATGAATAGCCAGGAGATGATAAGAAAAGGTGTTGTGCGTCCATTACTTGACATTCTCTCGTGTCACTTATCATCTCAAAGTTTGCGTGAACTTGTAGCTGCTGTTCTTGTGAATCTTTCTCAATCAACAGCACTTCAAAATTCAAGAGAATCACAAGTTTTAATGTTGGAATCCGACGAGGACATATATAAACTATTTTCATTAATTAGCTTAAGAGGACCTGCTGTTCAGGTAAACATTCTCCGGGTGTTATATGCCATGTGCCTATCTCCCTCTGGTATTATTGTCAGGGAAAAACTGAGACAGGTAAAAAATCCCTGTTTTTGCTCTTGCATATCCTACTGCATGCTTTCGAAAATCAAGAAACTATGTGTTGGTGTTCAATTTAGGATTGTAGAGCGTTGGTGCTATGTGTTTAAAATGTCTTTCATCCTCAGATGAATTATGATGCTAGCCATTGTTTTGATTCTGCAGTCTATCCAATGAATGAATATGGGATTTAGTTTAATTAAAAATTAGGCCGTTAGATTCTCATTGAGGAAAAGTAGGGGTGAATTAGGGATTTCCCTGTAAGATAGTGTGAGAAATCCCCGTAATCACCCATTCTTTAGTGGATTTATCAGTATTCTCCTGGGATGTAAGCTTACTTGAGCTGAACCACGCAAATTTGGGTATGCTTTACTTTTCTGTTCTCATCATATTCTACTCAGTTTTTCTTGTACTATGTCTAATAGTGTGCTACCATAAATATGTAATATGACTACTGATATAAGATGGTATTAATAATTATTTACGATAATCAATGAGGTGAGTACTACTTGATATGCACTCCACTTAAAGCACCATGTCAAAGGCCGTCGACCCCTATGAGGTGCTCTACATTCTCATAATAGACTGCCTACTACCATGGGATGCTCTACGTTCTCATGATAGACCGCGTACCACCATGAGGTGCTCTACATTCTCATGATAGACCACCTACCAATATGGGATGCTTTACGTTCTTATGATAGATCGCGTATCACCATGGGGTGGGGTACTCTACATTCTCATGATAGACCACCTATTAACATGGGGTGCTCTACGTTCTCATGATAGACTGGCTATCACCATGGGTTGCTCTACGTTCTCATGATAGACTGGCTACCACCATGGGTTGCTCTACGTTCTCATGATAGACAGCATACCACCATGTGGCGCTCTACATTTACACGGGCTGTCTACCACTACGCGCTCGTCGACCCCTATGAGGCTCTCAATGCTCACCTAGACCGTCTACCACTACGCGGCCATCTACCCCATTAGACCCTCTACGTTCACACAGGTGGCTCACCACCATAGTTAATAATTGACCATGATAGCTGCTTACTCTGTGAGGCCGTCGACCCCCGTTTACCACTATGAGGTCGTTGACCCCCATGAGGCCCTCTACGTTCACACAGAGTCACCTACCACCACGCGACCAATACTATACTTAGCCAAATAAATGGCAATGAGTTGGATGAAAATCACCCAACGGCAAACATGGACACAACCAACCACTTGAAGAGTGGGGGGCACTCTATCAGAACGTGGGAAAAGTGGGGATGTGTACGTGGACACGTGGCACCAGCAATTGTCGAACGCATGCGCAGCAGCAGGTGCCTATAAATACCCTAAGGTGAGAATATGTATTTTTTCTTGAAACCCGAACTGCTTGAATTCGCATTATATTATCTTCATACTCCTAAAAATCGATTACTGATTCTTACGTCGAAGGTACAATTGGGGAGAAAGCCCCGACCTCATTTTGCAAGTAGCAATCGCTGATCGGAGCAGCCGGAACACCCCACACGTCATCATTGCCTGAATGTAAATTTTGTGATTATTTCATTGGCGCCGTCTGTGGGAAATCACTGAACAAGAAAGCTATGTCAAGGAGACGGACAAGGAGTGAAACACGCATGGTCGGGAACACGGCAGACACGGAGTCGGAGTCTGTTGCAAGGGGTCATGACCCGCCACTGCAATACGTAACGCAAGGTCAATTCAGTGCCTTGGAGACACAGTTGGCAGCCATGATGACCCGCTTGCAGAGTCAGACGCAAAAAATCGCTGCCCCTCCGCAGAGTTCGTTCGAAGTCGTAAGCGAGCAACCCCCTCAAGTGGCTCAGACGGTTACCCCGCCTGGTACCCAGCCAACAACAGTAGATATGGGTGCTTAAGGGTTTGTGTTTCCAGAGATTCCCTAACCCGTAACAAACTTGGAAAAGAGAATAGAGGAGATGATGACTCAGAAAATAGACGATGCCTTGACTAGAAGGAAGGATAGGCGTAGACAAATGGTTCTGGAAAAGGATCCATTCGCCCTCGGGATAATGGCATTCCTTTGCCAAAGGGCTTTAAGCAATCAATGATAGAAGCTTATGATGGAGTCACAGACACGTTGAATCATTTGCGGACCTTCGGTGATTTGATGAGGCTCTATGCAGCCCCGAAAGCTGTGATGTGTAGCTCATTCTCCCTGACGCTGAGGAGATAGACTAGAGACTGGGTGGCCACACTGGCACCCAGGTCCATAAAGACCTTTGACGAATTATCCAGGAGTTTTGTGGCCTACTTTATGAGTAGTAAGAGGAAACGAAAAATAGCTATTAGATTGATATAGGTAGTACATGAAAAGGATGAACCATTGTAGGAGTATTTGGCTACATTCAGCAGGGCAACACTTGGTATAAGGGACCTTCAAATTCTGCAATAGTGACAACATTAATGAATGGGACGCGGAACCGGGCCTTCAAGATGTCACTCTCCAAAAATCCTCTGGAGTCAGTGCATTACCTGTTGAAGAAGGGTGACAATTATGTCGACGCAGAAGAAGCAGAAAAGGTCACGAAAATCTTAGAGAATGATGGCAAACGAGAAGGACCATACGAGGTGATCCGAAGTCTCGAAAGGAGAGCTTATAACGTGAAAGACTGAAAGGGAAAACCGCTAGGCAGGCCATGGAATGCTGAGCACCTCTAACAGAACTATCAATAAACAAACAAGCAGGGGATTCAAGCAGCATAGTGCTTGCCTGTAAATATTGTAGTTAGAATTTTCATGATGTAATACCCATAATAGGCACACCTGATTAAAATTTGTTTAAATGAAAAGCTTAAGTGGCAGCAGACGATGAGGGCGCTACGGAAAGACCAGCCTAGCTGGGACGTCCCAATGCACCTACTGAGTCCCCAAATTTTGGCAAGTTAAATTCTACTATGAATATTGGTTTACAACTAATTGAAGCGAAGACACATAACGGTGAGAAAAAAAAAGCCTAAAAATTAGCTAGCTCAAAATCGCTAGGGGCTAGTGGTGAGCTTTCAAAACCAAAAATGGTTAACGCTCAAAATCACCAAACCCGATGATCAACATAGCTCGACGCATAGCGGTGAGCAAAAAAGGCAAAAACCTGACTAGCTCAAAATCGATAGGGGCTGGTGGTGAGATTTCAAAATAAAAAATGGTAAAGGTTTAAAATTACCAAGTCCGGTGATCAACATAGCTCGACGCATAGCAGAGAGCAAAAAAGTCAAAAACCTGACTAGCTCAAAATCGCTAGGGGCTGGTCGTGAGCTTTCAAAACCAAAAATGGTAAAGACTCAAAATCATCAAGCCCAGTGATCAACATAGCTCGACGCATAGCGGTGAGCAAAAAAGTCAAAAACTTGACTAGCTCAAAATCGCTAGGGGCTGGTGGTGAGCTTTCAAAANTTCAGTAGGGCAACACTTGGTATAAGGGACCTTCAGATGTCTGCAGTAGTGACATCATTAATGAATGGGACGCGAAACCGGGCCTTCAAGGTGTCACTTTCCAAAAATCCTCCGGAGTCGATGCATGACCTGTTGAAGAAGGGTGACAAATATGTTGACGCAGAAGAAACAAAAAAGGTTACGAAAAATCTTAGGGAAGGATAGGAGACGGGGAGCAACAAGCGAAAAATAGGCGATGTACGAAAACCTGTTGACCAGGACAAGATGATGAATGAGCGCTTAAGCCAGGGGTACCCTCACGATCGGTTGGTCAGGCAAAGACGGGAAGAGGTCAAAGCCTTCACTCATTTGAATACTCCGTGGGACAAGATATTGATGGAAATTCGAGATATGAAAGAACTTAAATTGCCGAGCACCTTAAGCAGTACTATCAGTAGACAAACAAGCAAGGGATTCGAGCAGCATAGTGCTTGCATGTAAATATAGTTGCTAGGCGAATTTTTATTTCTTAATTTCTGATATAATGACTGCATGTAAATATTATAGCTATGATTCTCATGATGTAATGCCTGCAATAGGCATGCCTGATTGAAATTTGTTTAAATGAAAAGCCTAAGTGGCGGTAGATGATGAGGGCGCTGCGGAAGGGTCAGCCTAGTTGGGACGTCCCGGTGCACCGCTGAGTTCCCAAATCTTGGCAACGTAAATTTTGCTATGAGATTTTGGTTTATAACTAATTGAAGAAAAGACAGATAGCGGTGAGAAAAAAGCCTAAAAATTGGCTAGCTCAAAATCGTTAGGGGCTGGTGGTGAACCTTCAAAATCAAAAATGGTTAAGGCTCAAAATCATCAAGCCTGGTGATCAACATCGCTCGACGCATAGCGCTGAGCAAAAAAGTAAAAAACTTGACTAACTCAAAATCGCTAGGGGCTGGTGGTGAGCCATCAACCCAAAAATGGTTATGACACAAAATCAAAAAAGATTAAGTGACTTTTCTAACTTAGATGGGGACTTATATAAGCTATGTCAATTTGGAATCTCAAGAAGTAACTCCTCACGCTCGGCATCCCGCTCAATTTCTACATTTTGGTTTAAAGATTTAGC
>CAIGRB010136716.1:10843-39891 GCA_903798255.1 Fraxinus quadrangulata
GAGCAAAAAAGTCAAACTTGACTAGCTCTTAATCGCTAGAGGCTAGTGATAAGCTTTCGAAACCTGAAATGGTTAAGGCTCAAAATCACCTAACTCCGACCTCGACGGTCCAAGATAGTTTGACACATAGCGGTGAGCAAAAAAGTCAAAGAACTTGACTAGCTCAAAATCGCTAAGCTAAGGGCTGGTAGTGAGTTTTCAAAACAAAAAACGGTTGAGGCTTAAAATCACCAAGCTCGACAATCAACACTGTTCAGCACATAGCGGTCCATCCGAATATATTTTTTGAGCGACTTTTCTAATTTTGATGGAGAGTTGTACAAGCTATAGCATTGTGGAATGTTAAGAATCACATCTTCACCCGCGGCATCACACTCTATCTTTGGATTTTGGCTTGATGATTTAGTTGACCCTATGTGGCGTTTTGGAGGAATGGGTTGAAAAACTTGGAAATCGGCCGAATGTGTTGAAGTATTTGATTCGAGAAGAAATTGGCCTACCCTACAGGGAGAATTTTGGAAAATGACAGTTTCACGACCAGCCGTGGGGCCGGATGACCACCGACCAGCCTCACGGTTGGTCGGAAGTCAACCAGCACTGCTGGTCGACACCAACCGTCGACCAGCAAGGCTGGTCGACCTCGACTCATGGACCCGGAGATGGGCCGGTCGACTCCCTCGCCCCCTCGCTTTTACTCTCACGGGAAGATGAAGAAATAAAAGTCTTGCACATGATAAAAATATGAGATGGATGAAGAATGGGAGAGAGGAAATTACCTTGAGAAATGATGAGGAGGATAAAGATTTTGATAAATGAGGAGGGAGTGAAATAAGAACACGCACACACCTCTTAAAAAGCTATCCCTTATCGATAGACTCGACAGATGTAGAGGGGCTAGTGATATAAGATGGTATTAATAATTATCCACGATGACCAATGAGTTGAGAACTACTTGATATGCACTACACGTAAAGCACTACGTCAAAGGCCGTCGACCCCTATGAGGTTCTCTACATTCTCATAATAGACTGCCTACCACCATGGGATGCTCTACGTTCTCATGGTAGACCGCGTACTACCATAAGGTGCTCTACATTCTCATGATAGACCACCTACCAATATGGGGTGCTCTACGTTCTTATGATAGATAGCGTATCACCATGGGGTACTCTACATTCTCATGATAGATCATCTATCAACATGGGGTGCTCTACGTTCTCATGATAGACTGGCTACCACCATGGGTTGCTCTACGTTCTCATGATAGACAGCGTACCACCATGTGGCGCTCTACATTTACACGGGCTGTCTACCACTACGCGGTCGTCGACCCCTATGAGGCCCTCAACGCTTACCTAGACCGTCTATCACTACGCGACCGTCGACCCCTATAAGGGCCTCTACGTTCACACAGGTAGCCACCACCATGCTACCAATGCTGTACTTAACCATACAAATAGCAATGAGCAAGACGGAAACCACCCAACAGAGAATGTGGGTATAACCAACCGCATGACGAATGGGGGTCACCACAATAGAACGTGGGGAAAGTGAGAAGGCTTACGTGACACGTGACACGATTAATCATACAATTAGGCGTTTCACCAGGCGCTTATAAATACCCCCGAGGTGAGAAATGTATTATGCTTGAAACCCAAACTATTTGAATTCCCACATTCACTCTGCTTACTTCCTAAAAAATCGATTACTGATTCTCATGCCGGAGGTACAAGGGGGAGAAAGTCCCGACCTCATTTTGCAGGTAGCAACCGCTGATCGGAGCAGCCGGAACACCCCACACGTCATCATTGCCGTAGAGATAAATTTTGTGATTATTTCAACTAACAACAAAAAGAATTTTGAGGGACACCAAGAGATATGGTTGAAAAGAGGTATTAGAATGAGAATGTAATTGAGAGAGGGGGGTGGGGGGGTGGATTTGTCTTCTCTACAATTGGTGTATTAGACTATTATAAATGCATGTAGGAAATTTATCCTCCCAAGAGTTTGATACAGGACATTCTTTGTGTAACAGAAATTCTAACCTCTAACTTCAACCTGGTATAAATTCACTCACATTCATCTCAACACCATTAATTTTGAACAACCTTTGTCGAGCCATAAAAATATTTGGCGTAATGTTGTTGTCCTTGTGGAGGAACAAAGAGCTTACACCATCAAGTCTCAAGCCATTCATGTATATGAGTTTTTCTTATACACCTACAAAGCATCCACTACCCTTCCAAATCGCCCCCTCGACATTGCTAGCTCAGAATATAATGGCATAAAAACATTTGGCATAATTTTTTGGTCCTTTTGGTGGAACAAAGAGCTTACACCATCAAGTCTCAAACCATTCATGTATATAAGTTTTTCTTATACACCTTCAAAGCATACACGAGCATACCAAATCTCCCCCTTGAAATTAATTTTGCTTTTAAGCGTCGTGGATTTCTCTCTTCAAGACAGATGCTCTTTGAACCAAACCTCTTTTAGGAAGAGTGAAGCTCATAGTGCAATTTAGAACACAAATGGCTTCAGCAATCACAACTGAGCCAGTTTGGAGAATAACAACCTATGAAAGGGGCTGCAAGTCAAACATAGTACATGAACAAACTCTAAGCAGCAAGAGAGTAAGCACTAAGGAGAGTGCATCAAATTCTTGGAGAGTGGTCTAGGACACTGTTATTAAAACCGGAGCCCACTGGCTGCTTCCACGGGGAAAACCATGAACGGACCAAAATCCAGTCCGCTCATGAGATATTAACTGTTTACAAATGAACTGATAAAAAATCAATCACTTGGTTGGTTCCACCATAAACTGGCTGAACAGGCCGCTGTTTCCCGTGTTTTTGGGTTCTCCTAATAAGAAAAAGAAATCAAAGTCCAAGAAATATGACTCAGAACATAGGCTCACCTCACTGCTGCTGATTTTTCTAACTCAATGTGCTGCTCCTTTTATAGCTATTTTCTCTCTCAATTCTTTAATTTCGATGTGGGACTTCAAGCAACCCCAGCTAATAGCAATCACACTTCTCCTGATTTTTTAAGTCTTCACTGACCAATTTTCTTATCATGTGGTGGTACAAAAGTACTCTTTTGGTTTTAATTTTTCAGATGTTCAAACAAAGTTACAAATAATAATATTCTAAAACATGAATCTGTATTTACTTTGAATTGGTGATGTGAAAATTAACCACATATTGGTAACAGCTTTGGTAGTACATATACAAATATATTTAATTATTATTTTTTACTTCCGATTTGACTCTGGTTGAACCTTTTGACCCTTGATCCCTAGCCTTTTTCCGTTCAATGCCTGGGCCTGTTTTGAAAACGCTGGTCTAGGATGAGCAACCTTTTCCTAATTCAAATTTGTTGAGGAATTGTGAACTGCAGTGGCATAATAAGAACCTGAAATCCTACTTGATGGAAAACCTTAACCAATTAGGCGTATGTCCCACTTTTACATACTATTGCTTCTTATAACTTCTCCACTGATGTCGGAATTAATAATTTCAACCCACCCATAATAGCATGATCAAATTCAAAAAATTTGTCATTCCATTGAACTGAAGGATGCTTTTGATGGGAAACAGACCACCCAGTCCTTGGCCTAATGGAAAATGATCAGGCTGAGCAAAAGTTCATCTCTGGAATCTACAGTTACAAGCGCCAAAGATTTGATCAACATCGAATCCACCATATAACTACTTTTGATTAAGTGAGCGAGAGTATATAAGTTTCTGTTCATTTGTCAGTGTACATTGACAGAGTTACTCCTATGATCAATCAACATGAAAGTTGCATGTTTATGAATTGAATTTTAATAATTGGAAAGTATTTGACATGAATTACAAAGTTTGACTTGGAGACTATTATTGTTTTGTTCTTATTTAGTTATATGTTGATGAATTGCCGGATGGGAGATTGGTAAATTCTCAATGTGCTTAGGTTTAATGCAAAATAGTCTTAAACAGTTTACTGTGTACTAGTCATGCCAAGAAATTTCTTATGACAAGCTTGTTACATAGCCAAATGTTAACACTAGCCATGTCCATCTGTCTTCTTGTGGTTTTTATCCAAGTTCTACTCTTTGGAACTGAGAATTATCAAAAACAAGATTTATGGTTGCTCCTGATTTTGTTTCCGGTCCCTACTGATGTTACTGCATCCAACTTCTTCATCTGCAACATCAATTTTGTTTTATCAATTTATACATCTGTGATGCAAATAACTATTCATGTCTATTATCTCCAAGTTATGCCATGAATTGGATGCTGTCATGTTAATGCTGACTTTTGGCTACATGATTGTCTTTGCAGTATTCAGCTGTGCAAGTGTTGGTTCGGTTATGTGAGCTTGATAATCTGAATTTACGAGCAAATGCTGTTAAGCTGTTATATTGTGTGACTGAAGATAATGATGACGCTGCAATCTTGGAGCACGTGGAACAGTCATCAATTGAGGTATTGCTCAAAGTCATGAAGACTTCTGAGGATGAGGAAGAAATTGCTTCTGCAATGGGCATTATTGCTAACCTTCCTGATCCCATGCAAATCTCCAAGTGGCTGTTGGAATCAGGAGGTCCTCCTATAATTTTTCATTTTCTTCCTAATGGCAAGAATATTGATCACCGAAAAAATCTGTTGATCGAGAATGCTGTTGGAGCCATATGTCATTTAACTGTTAAAACAAACCTGCCATCACAGAAGAAAGTAGCCGAAGCTGGAATCATTCCAGAGTTGGTGCAGTTCTTAGAAGTGGGAACCAGTCGGACAAGAAGACGAGCTGCAATTTCTCTTAGTCGGCTTTCATTGAGTTCTCCTATGCTCAGTAAGCAAATTTCAAGGCATCAGGGTTTTTGGTGCTGCTCTGCTATACCAGAGGCAGCTTGCCCTGTTCATGGAGGAATTTGTACAGTAGAATCCTCATTTTGTCTACTAGAGGCTGGTGCTGTAGAACCACTTGTAAGAGTTCTAGGGGAGCCAGAACCTGGAGCCTGTGAAGCTGCTTTAGATGCACTCCTGACTTTGATTGATGGTGAAAGGCTGCAAAGTGGTAGCAAGGTGCTTGTTGAAGCAAACGCTCTACCTATGATGATAAAATTAATTAGCAATCCTCCTCTAAGATTGCAGGAGAAGGTTCTTAGATCTTTAGAAAGGATTTTTCGATTGGTGGAAATCAAACAAAAGTATGGACCCTCTGCTCAAATGCCTTTGATTGACTTGACACAAAGGGGAAGCAACAGCTTGAGACCTTTAGCTGCCAGGATACTTGCTCAACTAAATGTGCTGCATGATCAGTCCTCTTACTTTTAAATGGAGAATTATTGATCGCGAATCTGATTTGTTAATCTGGTTGGCAATACTGATCCCATTCTCACTCTGAAAGAATTGTCGACTAGGAATGGTTGATAACTATTCTCAGGCATAGAAATTCCTATTTTATAGGACTGAAGTTGTCGTCCCACTTATCTGTTAATGGTGTAATTTTATACTTGATCAGTAGTTCATTGTGCATTCTTTTCAGTTAATAGAATCCTGATTGTTTTATTAGTGGTAGCAAATACTCATATGAAGCTACTGCTGATAGACTTCGTCGCGAAGGCGTGTTCCAGAATTGTAGGGAGAATTCTTTGTAAGAGATAAATAGTATTTGTAATTAGATACTATTCTCTCTCTCTCTCTCTCTCTCTCTCTTTTTTTTTTTTTTTATGTTTGAATATATATGTTAATTTTTCTTAGGAAATTCAATTAAGTATGCTGTGAAGGTTGAAAGAGCTTTGGCCAAAGTTGTGCTCTAAATGCATAGGACTGACTGTAATGGTAATTCCTAGCCAGGCATGGAGACTCCAAAAACTTTCAACATCCAAGTTGGAATCCTACTTAATCTCTCGAGTGTAGATGGATTATAAAGCTCATTTTTATGAGTAGCCCATGTCTAAAAAAATTACTCCCGTGTAAACAAATGCAGCCCAAATCTTAGCCTTAAATTCGAAGACACCTAGTCTCTTCTTGACAATGGCACAAAACGTTTCAATTTCAAAAATTACTCCATCTTTCTAGTTCTCATTCTCGACTCTCTCTTTAAACACTTCGTTTTGGTAGAATTCATGTTGATTTTATTCTTGTAATTTGAAATTCATTTGTTTATGATAGATATTGGTCAATGAGTTCTTTTAAATTTCTAAACTGAAAATTAAAATATTATCGATTTGTCTATGTTGCAAAGCCAAATTTGGACCATATGTATTATCGGCGAACCATATTGCCTAACTTATACACGAATTCAAACCTTGGTTGCTCGTATCTAGTTGCTTGAATTCCGCACTCAATTTTACACCACTCTTGGATATATTCACTTAGCGAATATTTATTTGTTAATTGCTAATTTGCTATTGATAATATTTTTTATTCATATGATTTTTTTAGTGCTATTGCCTTGCCAGCTTAATATGGGATTATTGCTCATCTTTCTGTTATTGATCCATTGTTTCTTCAAGTTGTCTATCTCATTTTTAATTTTTTTTTCTTTCTGGTTTTTAGAATTTAAAATGGAAGGCCAACCTACTGCCAAGAGAGAAAATATATTGTTTTCATTTTTTGAAAAGCCAAGCCAATCTAGTAAAAGTACACTTCATGATGGATTAATCAAAAATCAACATCCATAACTTGCTGAGTAAATAAATTTAGATTCTATTATAAAAGAATATTATATTTCAAATTCTTGACCGACTTATGTCCTTTAACAACTTTTTTTTTTATATTATATTTGAATTTTATTACATTGTCTTTCTTAAGTTTTAGCAACCCTTGACAAATCCTGAATTCGCCCCTGTTGTACAACATTCGAAAGATTTCAGTTTCATTCCCTTGCTTATAAATACTTAATACTTGGTATCATTTGAAAGTAATTGCAAATTGGTAATCGCACTCTATAAAGCAAACTCTACTCCCTCATGTCTTCTCTATTCATGTTTCTCCCACCACGTAAATATCTGTTTGTTTATTGACTTGAGCGTCTAAGTTTGCACGATCGGGGCGTCCCTCGCTGTTGATTGGAGAATCTGCCTATAACGTATATGCTGAAGTGTATAGATATCATACAAGTGAAGAAAAGAGGAGTAGAGATCTGTTGACACGTTGGATCCCAACCAAATCCAGAGGGCAACAGAATCAGTACATGTCCAAACATCATTGAAATTTAGATGGCATTTGTTGAGAAAGTGATATTTGAGTCGTTGAAGCTTCTGTACTTTGACTAGAGGAATTGATGTATGCTGTTTGAACTTCGAAGGTGTTCAATTGGGGTGCCACTTGGAAGAATGTCACCTAATTGACTAATACAATTTTATGGCCCCACTTCATGATGTGTCCTCCCCCAGTATAACCCTCTTCATCCTCATCATACCATTTGAAGAAGTTCTTGTCTTGCCTCTTGACATCTCAATTGAATACTCCTGACCTCACCGCTTCACACAAACAAACGGTTGGGATACTGCACAAAAAGTGGAAAATGGTTGGGGCAGAAAAGAGTATACCGCTAAAGCATACACTTGCCTCACCTTCACCGGAATCACCACCATAGGATTAATAATAGAAAGAAGCAACAAGTGAGAGATGTTCCAAAAGGGTGTTTGGCTATAAAAGTTGGGCAAGGTGAAGATGAGAAACAGAGAATTGTGATCCCTCTTACGTATTTCAATCATCAATTGTTCATGAAGTTGTTGAAAGAAGCAGAAGAAGAGTATGGCTTCGACCACAAAGGCACGATAACCATTCCTTGCCATGTTCAGGACTTTCGATATGTTCAGGGCATGATCAATGATGAAATGGAACAGCATCAGACACATCATCATCATCATGTTGGCTGTTTTAATGTTTGACAGACACAACATGTGTCAAATTTAAGGAGATGAAGCCTAGTTCTATTTCTTTGAGTTTTCTATATTCTTTATGCTAATGTTTTTTTATTGCAGTAAAGCTAGTGCTTTTGTCATTTTGTAAGCAAAGAAATTGGTATTACTATGCTGTTTCTGTATACTATTATCTAGAACTAATTTAGTAAAGACAAGAAAAAAGTACCGAGTTCTTCATACTATTGTCTGATTGAAGAATACAACATGCAGATGATATTGTGGAAGAGAGAAACATTAGAATGAAGAAAAACCCGGAAAAAATTATCAAGATTTGAAAAATTGAGAACATCGTCTTACAGCTATATGCGCCTCCTTTTGATTGTTGAGATTGCTTGCAGGATGCACCAGCAAATAGTTTTGAGGATTAAACAAGCCTTGAAAGATTAATCAGAAAAAACTTTAAGATGATTTCTGAATGGTTTATTATTGATTATTAAACTCGATACTCCTATTTTTATGTCATCCTGATTATTATCATTTAAGGATATGCAAATCCGAAATCATTGATTTATTAAACACGGTGACTTAATAATGTTAATTCATTCTAATAAGTTCAGCTTTTGTGGAGATTTGAGTTCAGCTTTTGTGGAGATTTGAGATTCATTAAGTAAATTTACAAATAATCTAAAAATATTTGACTAAAATTAGGGAAAATATTGTGTTATTGTTACATCTATTCTCAGGGCCGAGAGTTAAAGAGTAAACATAATGTTGAGTGAAACAAATATCATATTCATTCAAATCGAACATAATAAGATCAGAATTTTGAATTAGAGGTTTAACAAGGTAAGAAATCTACATACATTTCTGAAATGATTGGTGCATAATCATATTGGGGCCTAATCACCTCAACCATGATCTCCTAAGGTCACTGGTTGAAGATGGAGAAACCTCTCCTGGAAGACTCTCTGTATAGCATGAAGAATAGTGGGATTGTTGTTCAAACCCTGCCAGATGTACTCCGCTAGTAACGCTCTTAAAGCTTGGACTTCTCAAGTTATGACCCCCGTAATTTCCGTAGGTTTTACCTCCATTGTAATTGTAGGGGTCTGGGACAGGAACAGGGTACAATAAGCGCTTTTTTGCTCCCATTCTTTCCCTCTCTGGTGTTGACGGCCTCTGTCTTGGTGCACTCTGTGACCGAATCCTTGACTTGGCAGACTCAGTTGCAGCCATGTAATTAGGCATTGAACAACCAGTAACAGTGGCATTTGTTGTGTTCTTAGGCTTATTGTGCAGATGCAAACGCCCACCACTATCGTAGGAGTAATCAGACCTTATGCTTGGAGTTTGATCCATGTGGTAGCTTCTTTCTTCTCTTTCACAATGAGGACTAGCAGAGCGGACTTTAGGTCTTGTTTTAGATGGTGAAGGCGTAACAGGGGAATACAAGGGTTGATTTTGGTGGGCAGCTCCTGCTCTATGAAGAGGGGAACTTGGTCTTCGTTGATGTTGAGCACTCGACATTCGGAAATTGGGAGCTAAATATGAATAAGGCAGTGGAGTGTTGTCAATTTCCACGGTTTTAACATAATCCCTTTGATCAGTTGAGGCTCTTCCTCTGCTATCCCATGGCTTTGTTGCCATCCACCTGTTTAGCCACTGGTATTTTTCACCAAGCTCATTTTCACTGCCTAATGACATATTCCTGCCACCTCTCCACATCTGCTAAATATATTGCGATGCATGAGATTTGCGAAATTAGCTACCATGAGTGGTATTTTTCTTTTGAAGGGACAATAATGCTTCAAGGCATTAATAACAAGATTCAAATTCAACAAAAGCATAAAAAGCATTAGAGATACAAATGTTTTGGCATGCTTAGACAGTTAAAAGGGTTCACTAGTACCTGTTTAGGCAAGGCTTGTGATAAATTTCTTTCACGCCTCAGGGCAGCTTCTTTTCTACTCTGTAACATTGCTTTTACCTCATTAATGGTATGCGGATGGTCATCCCAATCATCCGGAATGCTGCTTCCATCCCTTGACTGGAATTTACAGTCGCCATTGAATATCAAATTAAACTAACGAAAATGTACATGAAACAAGTTGATGCAAGGGAAAGTTAACCCCTTTACCATTGATTTCCTGTCAGAGAGAGACATATCTTGGAGGCACCGTGATTCCAACACACTATTGGTGTCGCTAAATGTCAATTTTCTGCTTCCTTCGCTTGATTGCCTCTTGCATTGGTCAAGTACCCGAGCCTGTACTTGAACAAGAGCTTGCATGCATCTCAGGGTCATCTTCGCTTGCTTCCGCACATTGTGACCCCTTACTAGAGCTTGCAATTTTACAAGCCCTTTTAATGCACAAAGAGCTCTCCTTGCCTTCAGATACACAAGTAACAGACAAATCCATTAGCCCCTTTCTTCACGTGGAACGATTAAAAGAGAGAGACGACAAGTGTTCAAGTTAGTTTGGCTCTGCCTATATTAATGTAACATTACAAGTTCCACATATTTGACAAGATAGAATTGATTGCCCTCAGACACAAATTAATGATACAATTGTCCTCTTTTATATTAATTCAAGCAAATGATATGGACTCCAATGCATCTACATTATATCTAGGAGAGTTCTTTGTATACAATATTCAAACCATCGAAATAATAATTAGATCTATAAATAAACAACTCACTAGATATCCTCTGAAAGCTGTTTGAATGACAATGGCAGCACGATGCTCCTTTGCATAATTTGTGGGAGGCCTTGCAACTTCAGCTGCAGCTTGGGCTGTGACTACTGCAGCTGCTGCAGTTGCCACAGCCACAGCAATAGCATGCCTTTGGTCATGAATTGAAACAGCTTCCAAAGAACTGGTCACTGAAGGTGCAGCACCGGCAGCCTTGCTCGTTTTAGGTGGGGTTACATTAATCTCCTGGTGGTTGAGCTTCCGAAAAAGCCATCTACGTTTCTCCCTCTTCTGCATACAAAAACCAGTAAAGGAATTTACTCATTGAAGGCAGTAAATCAATAGATTGACTATTCCAGATGAACGCAGATCAACTAAAGGTACCTTTTCTTCTTCCTCTTCTTGTTCATCTTGGTTTCTATTGTTCCTCTTTTCACCGTCTTTAACAGGAGATCTGAATGCTCTTTTGACTGCCGTCAGCCAAGATGATCCCCCTTTCTTTCCCATAAAAGATGGGCGATTGAATTACAGTGAAAAAAACAGCAAAAGAAAAATGAAAAGAAAAAGATGTGTAGGAGCTATTAGTTATTATCTTCTCCTAACACTGCCACACTTTTGGTATAGGTTATGAAGATTAATGAGTAAGAGAGAGAATATGAGTGCTAGCTAATTCTCTTGAAAAAGCTCTGATCTTTTTCTTTTTTCCTGGGGCAAAGGAAGACAGCGATGGAGGTGGGGTGTCAGAGAGAGTGTGGTCTGCAGCTTTAGATACAAAATTATTTAATAGGCAGACCCCAGAATGGAACATGCATCTAAAGAAGAGAGAGATTATATGCTGCCTGAGTATCTGTTATCCAACATAAATGTGCGTGAATGAGTGAGTGAATATCGAGAAAAGCACGTTGAAAGCTGCATCACCAAGTCGTTGAAGGAGACAATGCACAGCAACCAAAACTCATGCCTTGTGAGAGAGGCACTTGCCTTTAGCTTAACTTTCTCATCACTTTCTCCTTAATAAACAACTGAACACCTCTCGTGGCACCACGTGTTCCCACCAGTACTCACCCAGCTGACTTGCATTTTGCCCATTGTTTTGAATAATTGAAATTCAAATCAACTATCAAAATGCACGTCACCTCATCATCTATCAAACTTTCTATCAAATTAAGTGTACATGTAGTATAACTGAAATTGGAATAGTGAAATAGGGATGGCAAAATCTCTGTTTATTTCGCACCTTATTGTCCCGTTTTGAATGGGACAGTCTCGCCTCGCTCCCGCCTCCTATAAATCCTCGACTGAATGGAATTGTAGGGCTTCCCCGTTCCGTTATCATTTCTATTGTGAAATTTATCGAAAAATTATCAGTAACTTATAATTAAAATGTTTTAATTGATCTAGACTCAAATAATAAAATGATTCAAATGTTTGGTGACACAATTGTTTTACACGCTCATTTAGACTCTTAAATTTATTTAATTATTGTTTGGTGGGGATTAAAATCTTGATTTTAGTTTAAGTCAAAATCGCAATTAATTTAACTTCATATTTTTTTAATAGGATCCGCAACTTTTTAACAATTTATTTCATCGATTTCTATTAAAATTTATTAAAAATTTGACTTTTAGCTACACCATATACGAGCTTAATATTTGGTTATTTGGATGAAGTATATATATATATATATATATTGCTTTTGTAGGAGAAAGATTGACGCAAAAGGAAAGAAGATTGACAATAAAGCAAGAAAATTAGAGCCTAACTTTTGGTACAAAGATCTCCAGATGTCAAATGATATCATTGTAAAGATAATTCAATTTGGAGTTCAATGCGAGAAAAATAATCACGATTCACCGTTGTAGATCAAATATTATGGGTACTCAAAATCAAACTATCATAACAGAAAATTTATTGTTGGTCACGTATGGTAGCCGAATGCGCCTCGGGACTTCGGTTGATCCACCCCAAATTGAGATTTTTTTTTTTTTTTTTTGACTTAAAATCATGGACAATCTTGGTATTTTTTAGGACACGATTCTCAATACAGAAAATTATATAAAGAGCAAATCTAGATCAATAAAAGGGGAGAACACTACTTGGAAAATCTTAGAAGGCAAAATACAAGAGTTCTCTAATTGAAAAAGAAACCATTGATGTTTTCTTGGAATCAAAGCAAGGTAAAAAATATCATTAAAAGGTCCGTTGAAAATAATCTAAGGTTTGAAAGATTTTTTTCCCTTTTGCTTCCATTATTTTGAAATCCCAGTGATTTATTATCATTCAAATATGTTTTTTTTTTTTTTTAATTAAATAATTTTTCTTATTTTTTTTTTTTTTAATAATTTTTTTTTTTTTTTTTTTTTGAATTTACAGTCGGGGTATTGGATTTGTCTTGAGGAGAAATGTATTGTGGAATAGAAGACAACCCGCTATAATTGCAAGTTCACTTGTGGAATTTCCATTAAATATGCATCAAATTAGGTACTGATATATCTATTTGCTTTAGCCATTACTTCCAAAAAAAAGTGGAAGTTTCGTATACACGAGTCTTAATACTTTGTTATCATTTCTATTTCTATGTAATTGATGCCTTCCATGTCTAAAGGGCTCGTAACATGTGTTGTGACGTGGATATTGTCCCTGAAGCAATAGTAAATGTGAACACGATGATGGCACCAGTGAGGTACATACTGGTTACAATCTTCCATGGCTCCACATTTTTCGTTTCTTATGAGATTTTGGGTGTTTATGGAGTATACAAGATTGTGGATATAACAAGCTATATATGTTTATCGTGTAATCATTTGTAAAAATGTGAATAACAGAATAGAAGGGATTCGAGAAGGTAATATCAATGTTGTCCCTGAGTCAATAATAAATGGAACACGATGAGGGCACCACTGAGGTAAATACTTGATACTATCTTCCATGGTCAACATTTTCGTTTATGGAGTAACCGATATTGTGGATGTAACAAGCAATATTTCTTCGCTGCGTAATCATTTGTAAAAATGTGATTAACAGTATGGAAGGGAGTCCAGACGGCGATGTCAAGATTGAGAATTCTATGAATCCTGAGAAAGTGTTTCCATCAAAAAGATAGCCAATTTGTAATTTTGATTCGTTCCATTTTCCGTTTTAGTTATAGATCATGCTGTTATCCTTTTGAATCATTTCTACTGCTTATTAGCGAGTACTTAGCTGTTATTTTTTGTTCTTGTTACCTGTAAATTCTTGTCAATTTACTTATAATGCCAATTGTAGGGAGGAAAGAACTTCGCACCCGGATGGCAATACAGACGTTTTAGTTCGGAGGAAAATGTTGACGTCACCAGAGAGGTCTCCACAGAGGTATCACTTTTCACTAGCATGTTTGCTACGACAACATTGTACAAATTAAAAATGCTAAAAAGTATAAGAATATGTCAATTATTGTGTGTAGTGTTGTCAGCACTGCATACCAAATATGCCCATAAAGCATAGTGCTCATTTTGCTCATTCTAGTCGTGAAATTAATGCAGAAGGACAACCACCGATGATATAATATTGGATGGATCCAAGCCTGACGAATCCGAGATCAGAACGCTGAATTCAACTCCGATGGAAACACTTGATAGAGAGGGAACTGATTCAGATTTTCACCATCACCACTCACAGCAGCTACTTAAGGAGCTCGTGGAATGTGATAATCGGCCTCACCCATCCAACGCTCTAAACATGGACGGATACAATCATATGTTTCTGTTCGTGTTTTCTTTACTGCTTGTAAGTTTTATTCGTGTGCTGCTATGGGCTACATACTGATCATAAGGATTTTGTTGTTAATATTTCTGTATTTTATGCTATCCTATCGTAAGCGTTACAGCATCCCTAGCTAGGACTCTTGTTAGTGTTGTAAACTATACTCAGTAAAGTATATACGCCGTGTAAAGCTCCACAGTAATGAATTAAAGCTCATTTTCGTCTCCCCAATTGTGTTCTTTGCTGGAAAGTTCGGTTGGTGTATTTGGATTGTATTTGAGAATATTAAAGAAATAATATAGTTTTCCTTTAGCGGATGAGCTCGTGTAGTTCTCGACTTGCCAATGTGTCGATCTTTATGTACGTAAGGGTGTGAATATACATATGGCAATGAAAATTTGGACTTGAAATGTCAAAAATCGATTTTGTTGTTTCAACATTAAATCAATTTGTTTCTTGCCGATATAATATTTAATATCAAATATTGAACAATAAATCATAATAGTTTATCAAATATCCTATCGTAACCTAAATCTGTAAGTCTTTCAAAGCAATGGAACTTACAGGCCCGTGACGTGAACCACCATTGTTGCGGGGTGGTTTGACCAATGATTTTTTTAAGTTTCATAATGTTTGCGAAAATTTGATTATTAAGTAGGCAAGTTTACAAAATACATTTATCTGTTCACGTGTATTTGCAATTTAAATATCGTATTTTTAAAATTTACACTTTACATACTATATGACATGGTAACAATAAACAACTTGTGCACACCCTTGGTATTATATGTAGCATCTTACGTACCAATTTTTTTAGTTATTCTTTTATTCTCCAAAAATTCAATACTGTATCATTTTCATCTAAAAAAATTTTAAATTCTTTCTCATTCATTTATCCATCCATAAATTAACAATCAACTCCCGATTGGTGCCTAGGCGCCCTCATTTGGGTGCCCAATCGCCCAGTTGTTCCAAATTTCAATTGTCAACTTTGATCCCTCTTTAACTCCTTTTTAAACAAAAACACAAAATCAATGCCAAAATTTGGGTCATATATTCTACATATAACATAGAGGAAATAATAACATATTGACATATTTACGTGCAAGAATCTCATCAACTCGACCCAATTGAGCAAAAAATAAAATTAATCAATTTAGAAATTTCATTAGCCTCAATTGAGCAAAAAATCAAGTTAAATCAATTTAGAAATTTCGTTAGCCTCAATTGAGCCAAAAATCGAGTTAAGAAATTTCATTCTCTTTCCATAACACTGTATCCTATGCATTGAAATTGTAGCCAAGTTTCACTCTTACGCTTGGAATATTATCCTTCAAAGAAATGGAGAAGGCAACAAAAAGAAAGAATCAAGAATACTAAATATGGTACAAAGGCTCAAATACAGGATCGTTGTCCTCAAACGATATTTGTCCCTTTTAGGATTTAATTGGTGTTTAAATGGATTCTTGGTAAATGGTTTGTAGAATTGATCAAACCTTGAAGAAGAAGATACTTAAGTACTTGTATTTATCTTCCAAAACTTGAAAAACTGCCATTTCTCCTGAAACAAAAAAGACCAAAGGCTGTGTCAAACTCCCGATAGTCCAATAATCTTCCCCTTCCTCAAAAAGTATTCAGGATAAAAGGCCACTCAGCGCGCTTTTAGCGCTCGCCTCCTGACTAGGGGCATTCTTTCGGAAGAACATGCATGATTCTAACAAAATGGCTTTAGCGATGGAGTTTTGCTAGCGAGATCAAACAATGCCCCCAACCCTTTGAAACAGAATGGTTTCATGTTCTTTCATCGATTGGTTATTCCTCTCCCTCCAGCCTGACCGCCTCGCCTTCACAGTTGACGAAAGGTTTTAATGTTTGAATATGTAAATTAATTGGATTTAAAAGCACTATAATATAGTTTTGATTGTTAATTTGTTATGTTTGTAATTGAAATCTATCACCTATTTATAAATTTCAATTCACCATCTACGAAATAATGTCATACTAACATGAGAGGTGAGTATTTTCATGAAAAACCACCAAGATTTAAACCAGAAAACTAACAAACGGCTATTTTTTTGGCATATGCGTAAGCATAGTATAATTCATGTGTATGCATGGTATAAGCATTTTTGCTTTTATTTCTGAAGGCTCAAGCCATGTGTACACATGATTAAATATCTTATGTACGCATGAGCAAAACTCAAACTGCCAAATTTTGATTCCAAAATCAATTCATCCCATTTGGGTCTAGTTTATCACATTACATCCATCTCATTAGACTCAAATATAATTTTGAACAATAATTATAACAATCTCCCACTTGTTCAAGATTATGTAGATTACATATTCAAAATAGCAAGACATATGTATAAGGATTAGATATCTTTCAATTTGAATATAACCATAGTGTAATTCTCATAAAGTATTATCAAAATTTCAGGTAATATGATAGCTTTGAACCAGTTATTTTTTGTGATAACACCGGTGAAAACACACACACAAGTGTCATGTGTTCACAATTTCCTCAAACTCTGTTAGCATTAATATGGTCTTATGCGCAACATTTTCAACAAACTTTTAAGAGAGAAATTCTAACTCTCTATTGAAGCAGCGCCGACTCGAAATTCATCTAGGTGGAGTTCTTTCAGTATCTTTGTTTCTTTTAAAAATACTTGTACTTAGTACTGAATTTCATTAAGAGCTTAAAGCTCAACCCTGATTTGAGTAACAACCAACATTATATAATCATGATAGGATTATCATTGATTTTATAATACTGAAAATATCCACATATCGAATGACTTATTGTTACCTTTTGAACTCGTAGATTACTTATTAAGTAATGATGAGTAGGGTTGTCATCATTGGTGAATCTTTTAATTTAAAAGTTTCAATCTCATCCTACTTGAAGTATATATTACTAAATCTCTATTTAGAAGTTTAGTCAAATGATTCACTAAGTTCTCTATCGACTTAGCATAATTTAAGTTCTTGAATAATTTCCTTATGTAGTCATGTCTTAGACTTATATGTCTAGATCTTCCATTGTATACCTCGTTGTATGCTTTTGCTAATGTGGCATGACTATCACATTTGATAGATATTATAGATGTATTTTTCGGTGCCAAAGATATCTCATAAATCAGATCCTTAAGCCCCTCAACTTTTTTCCGAGTTTCTGATAGAGCTACAAATTCAGATTCAACAGTTGAGTGTATAATACACGCTTGTTTCTTTGATGTCAAGAAACACCGTCTCCTCCAAGAGTAACCCAACCTAAAGTAGATTTACTCTCACATGTACTAGATATCTAACTAGTATCGATAAATCCTTCTGATATAGTCAGGAATTTAGTATATTGTAGACTGAAGTTCTTGATTTTCTTTAAATAGCCAAGAACTCTTCCAATGACATTCCAATGTTCCTTGTTTGGATTACTAGTAAACGTACTAAATTTACTAACTGCAAATGCGATGTCCGATCTTGTGCATTGAATTGCATACATAAAACTCTATATTAAAACTTGTATATTCATACTGAACAATAGCTCTTCCATCTTTCTTTATAAGTTTAGAACTTGGATAAAAGATGGGTATTGTACTCTTTTATATTCAAATGTTTGAACTTATTTATCGTATTCTCGATATAATGTGATTAACTCAAATTGTAACCCGCACTAGTTTTAGTAAATTTGATACCTAAAATGATATTCACTTGTCCAAGATCATTCATCTTGAATGTGGAAAATATAAACTTCTTCGTTTCTTTTATTCCATTCATGTGATTATTCAAAATTAACATGTGACAACATACAAGTAGATAAATACAATACAATTATCAAATAATTTGGAATACAAGCATTTATCTACACTATTATGTTTGAAACAATAGCAAAGTCAAATTTCTCATACCATTTCTTAGGTGATTGCTTTAAACCATATAATGATTTCACTAACTTGCACACTTTATGTTCATTTCCAAGTAGAACAAACATTTCAAGTTGTTCCATATAAACCTCCTCATTGAGATCCTCATTTAAGAATATCGTCTTGTCATCCATTTAATGAACACGCGAGTCACGTATAGAAGTTAATGCGAATAATACCCTATATGATGTTATTCTAACTATCGGTGCTTAAGTATCAAAATAATATATTCATGCCTTTTGTCGATAACATTTAACCATTAATCTAATTTTAAAGGTATTAAGAGAACTATCAACATTATATTTTCTCATAAACACTTATTTACATCCAATAGGTTTGGATCGAATGGTAAATCAACAAGTTTCTATGTAATAGTTTGATATAATTGAATCAATTTCATTTATAATTACATCTTTTCAAAAGATGTTATCACGAGAACCATAGCTTATGTATAAGTTTTAGGATCAGTTTTTACTTGTAGAACAAAATAAATTATTTTTACAACATTTTTCTTATTTTCCTCTACTAAGTAAAAGGAAATAAGTTGAAAGTCAATTACATCCTATTCTAAAAACTTCTCAATTCAAGTTCTTTTACTTCTTCAAAATTCACTAGATTCATTAACATTTTTAGAATATGTTTCGTCTTGAGTTCCACTAAAACTAGAAATCTCTCTATGAGTTTCCCTTAATTTCTTATTCGAACATAGTGAATTATCAAAGAACTTCACATCATTTGATTCAATTATCATATTGGTCTCCAAATTCAATAATTTTTATGATTTGTTATTACTAGTATATCCAACAAAAGCTCATTTGATGCATCTTGACCCAACTTGGTCCTATTAGAGTTCATGTTCTTACAATATGCAAGACATCCCTACAGTTTGAAGTATCAAATGTTTATTTTTCTTCATTTCCACAATTCATAAGAAAAAAACGTTTGTAAATTTATAATGAATCATATTTAATATTTTACATACACTCAACGGTGTTTCACCCATAAATTAAATGGCAACTTAGTATAAATTAACATGGCATGTATCATTTCAATTAATGTTCTATTTTTTCTTTCACCTAAACTATTTTGTTCGGGTGTCCTAAATGCAGAACATTGATATACTGCATCTTATTGTTCACAAAATAAATTTAAATCACTAAAAAAAAAAATTCACCTCATCTATCACTTTTTAGAATTTTTATTTTCTTACTTAAGTGATTTTCAACTTCATTTTTATATATTTTAAACGTATCAAAAGCTTCATGTTTATGTTTTATTAAATAAATATAAGTGTATCTAGAGTAATCATCTATAAAGGTAATGAAATACATATTTCCACCTTTAGTTAATATACCATTTAATTCACATATATCCGTATGAATTAATTCTAAAGTTATAAAAGTCTTATTCACACTTTGATATGGTTTTTATTATTTTAAATTCTACACAAGTTTTACATTTATATTCACCTTTTTTGTATAAGATATTAAATCACATTTTAACATTCATTTCATGGTACTCTTACCTATGTAACATATTCTAGCATGCCATAAAGTAAATGAATCAATCAAACAAGCAAGCTCAATTTTATTATTAATCAACTTGTCAATGGTACAAAGTTTGACCATTCCTTCATTAGAATAACATTTTAAACAAATTTTTCATTTAGGAATAGTACAAGTTTACCAGACTCATAAACATTTTTTATACTCGATTTTCCTAAAAGATTACCACTAACTAAGTTCATATTTATATCAGAAATATGTAGTACATTTGTTAAGGTAACTATCTTGTTGGAAGTGAAGATAATCTCTACATTTCTTTTTCCATTCACTTTGGAGCAGCCTTCATTACCCATTTGAATCTCTTGAACTCCGTCAACTTCGTAATAAGTTTTGAATAAAGATTTATCATATAATACATGTACAGTTGCACATGTATTATACTACCAACTGGGAACATTTTCCTTGATATCATTGATCTCACTCCTATAGCCACAATGTTATCTTCTTTGATGGAGTCCACTTTTCCTTCGAAATTGTTTTGTTTTTAGTCTAGACATTCTTTTGCATAATGTCCGAGTTTTCAACATAGAAAGCAACACTCGTTGGACTTCTTCTTAAACTTGTCAAAAAAAATTAGAAGGCTTTCTCATGTTGGATTTGTTTGAAGGTTCAGTCTTCTTCACAGCATTGACCTTTGAAAGGCATTCATAAGAATTATGTGCACGATTTTCTTCCGATATGCTTTCCAAGTTCTCAGGAGTTTTGCAATTATTGCTCCCACTAGGAAAGATTCCAAAATTTTAATTTTGATCCCCTTCAACTTGTTGACAAGAATTTACAATTCATGCACTTTGGGAAGAAGAAGAATATTATCAAGGAATTTAAAATCAAAATACCTTGATATGAGAATTTTTTTTGTACCTTCTTCTTCAGCTTTATATCTGTTTTCCAATGCATCACAAATGTCTTTTGTCGAAGATGTGGACACGTGTAGAGATCATTCAATCGGCCGGATTACACATTGAGAA
Source organism: Fraxinus quadrangulata (assembly GCA_903798255.1). Classification (NCBI taxonomy): domain Eukaryota; kingdom Viridiplantae; phylum Streptophyta; class Magnoliopsida; order Lamiales; family Oleaceae; genus Fraxinus; species Fraxinus quadrangulata. Next base: position 31,599 of record CAIGRB010136716.1, read on the forward strand.
TATAACCGCGGCATATGAGTTCATCTTCTTGACGCTTTTGTTTCTCCATTTTTACGGTTTCGGTATCTTTGTCCGTTGGTTTCGCAAGTGGTGCAAATTTGGGATCAAGAATGTAAAAGATCTTCAATGTCGTTAGGAGAAACTTTAACTTATCTTGGCACTTCGTAAAATTTGTCCCCTCAAAATGGTCCAAATGAACGAGGTCTTGATTCATCAATTTGATTGTCGTCGTGGTAGTTTCATTCTCTATTGTAGAATATCGTTTGAGATTATTAGAATCTTATCCTTCAAGGGAATGGAGAAAACAACAAAAAGAAAGAAACGTGAACACTAAATATGGTACAAAAACTCAAACACGACATCGTTGTCCTTAAACGATATTTGTCTCCTCTAGAATTTAATTGGTATTTAAAGGGACTCTTAATAAATTATTTGTAGGATTGATCAAGTTTTGAAGAAGAAAATACATAAGCATTTGCATTTATCTTCCAAAACTTAAAAAACACTTTTCATATTTGAATATATACATGAATTTGATTTAAAAGCACTATAATATGGTTTTGATTGTTGATTTGATATATTTGTAATTGAAATATATCACCTATTTATATATTTAAATTCACCATCCACGAAGAAGTGTCATACTAACATGAAAAGTTGGGTATTATCATGCAGGGACGGACTCAGCACAAAAGTTCAGTTCGGACGGATGTCGACCATTGACCGTCTACAATCAGCAGTCTTAAGAGCGATTTTGTTTATTAATATTTAATTAAATAATATTAAAAATTATTCAATATATATATAAACGTACTTAAACGTAAAAATTATATATTAATTGTTTTTGTTTTCAGTTGGAGGAAGTTTATATTTGAGACTGACGAAATGGTGCAGGTTGCTTTATGTTTATATTACAGGTTAAATTTGATCGGCTGTCTCTTGGTGTTGTTGATTTTTTTTTAAAAAAAAAATCTTTAAAAATGGAAATGTGGCTTCCATGTAATCCACACATTTCCTTTTTTATTGATATAATTCTCTTTATTTTAGCTTTATTTATATACTAAGTATAACATATTTAACTACATAGAAAGATATTTTCTAGCATGTCTATTTCACAATATCTTAATATTTTCATAGGTTGCAAACTGAATATACAAACATTTAAAAATTAACCAGAACATGGGAAACCAATTTTGAAAAAAAAAAAAATGTATTATCTTATCAGAAAATGTTGTACAAGTCTTGTTTAATAACCAAAATGCACGATACGGAGCAATTACATAGTGCTACATCTTTGTCTTCCAGATATTTCTTTTATCCCTTTCTTACATATATCCTTCTAGTATATTTCTGGTAATTCTCTCTTGATGTATCCCTATTTGAAGTGTGGTAATTTATTTCTTCAGTCTCTCCCAACTTCACAAATCACAATCTCGACTCAAACCCTTACAATCGTAACCCATTACAAGAAAACAACAAGAATTATCGAAAATACTAATTGGTGAAAAACTGAAAAATTGAAATGCTAATCTTCTTAATTTTTGTTGTTTTCTTCAAACTCACAGAAAAAAAAAAAGAACAGAAACACAAAACAGAAACGGATAGTGCCGATTAACGGTAGGCGGTAGCAAGCAGGTCAGCAACCGACAGGCAATGGGCAGTGGCGTTGGCAAAACCCCGGCAACAGATAAGGGAGAAGGAGAAGTGAAGATCGCGATTCGCTACCCAGTGAAGGAGTGAAGGGAAGGGTTTGGACTTTGGAGCCTCAGCTGGGTGTGTGACGATGAAAATTATTTCATTTAATTGGATCTCATTTTTTAAAAATGTCCAACTCTCTCAGCCCAAAACAAATGGGTCAAAACTAAAATTATAAAAAAAAAAAAAAAGGCCTTGTGACCTTTTCTTCTTCCTCCTTGTCTGCTCTGTTTTCTCTTTTCTCCAGTCAGCAGTGTCCGACGGAATTAAAGGCTCCGACGAATCCAACACAAAAGGTTGCACCCCTGGTCGAGTGCTGGGTCCGCCTTTATTATCTTGCAAAACCACCAAAAATCAAACCAGAAAAACTAGCCTAATGGCTCGTTGTTTGGCCTATGCGTACGCATAAATTATATAAAAGCATTTTTGCTTCTCTCTCTGCAGGCCCAAGCCATATGTAAACATGGTTAAATAGCCTATTCACACATGGCAAAACTCAAATTGCCCAATTTTAATTCCAAAACGAATTCATCACATTTAGGTCTAATTTATCACATTTCATCCATTTCATTGCACCCAAATTTAATCATGAACAATAATCACCCCATCCCACCCCACATTCATTCTTTCCCCCAAACTTTTTTTCATTCTCTTCTTTAAATACCCAGTTGATGCATCAAACACTTTATCAGCTACAAAGAGGAAAGAATCAGACCTTTTCAGTGTGTAAAACCAGAAGAATTCAGAAACTAACTCACTGAAATTTCTCCTTTTTATCCTTTTCAGTTTTCCCATTTCTTTTTCTTCAGTAGTCTACATGGATTCTTCTTGTAAAGAAGAAAATGGAAATCCAGTAAACAGTTTGTGGGTTCATGGCCCTATAATTGTAGGTGCAGGGCCATCAGGTTTAGCAGTTGCAGCTTGCCTTAAACAAAATGGTGTGCCCTCTCTCATTCTGGAAAGGAGTCAATGCATTGCTTCTTTATGGCAAGAAAGAACCTACGATCGTCTGAAACTCCATCTCCCCAAACAGTTTTGTGAACTTCCATTCCTTAGTTTCCCCGAAAACTTTCCTAAATACCCCACAAAACATCAGTTCATATCATACATGGAGTCATATGCCAGACACTTTTCAATTGAGCCCAGATTCAAGAAAGCTGTGGAAACTGCAGAGTATGACCATGTTATGCAATTCTGGAGGGTTCGAACTCAGGATTCCGATTATTGTTCGAGGTGGCTTATAGTTGCCACGGGCGAAAATGCCGACTCGGTTATACCGGCTATTCAAGGAATTGAGAAGTTTCGGGGGCCGGTAATTCATACTAGTGTGTATAAGTCTGGTTCTGAGTTTAAGAACCAGAAGGTTTTGGTTGTGGGTTGTGGTAATTCTGGCATGGAAGTTAGCTTAGACCTTTGTAGAAATAATGCAGTCCCTCACATGGTGGTCAGAAACTCTGTAAGTAGACTTATCCCTCGACTGCGTTTCGACATAATATTTGTAACATGCTCATATTAAATTTGTTTTTCAATTGTTACTTGCTTATCTTATCCACATTTTATTATTCAGGTTCATATTTTACCTAGGGAAATGTTTGGTATTTCTACATTTTCAATAACCATGGAACTTCTTAAATGGTTGCCTTTAAGAGTAGTGGACAAGTTCCTCCTGCTGGTGGCCAACTTCACCTTAGGCAACACAGAGAGATTAGGTCTCCGACGGCCAAAAACCGGCCCAATCGAGCTCAAAAACGCTACCGGAAAGACTCCCGTGCTAGATGTTGGAGCTTTATCACAAATCAAATCCGGTAAAATAAAGGTAGTACGTAATTTTTGCATGCCAATGTGTCCCTTGAGTTGTGCTACGGTCAAATATAATCACTATACTTTCTTGAAAATCAAAATTCTTGATCCCAAAAACCTAGCCTCCTCAGTACCTCAGGACCAAAAGGGTGTACACATGGACAGCTCAACTCTCACGTGTTTATCCCTCTCGTCTAAAAGCTTAAGGTGTATAGATGGCGACATGTATCTATTTAAATATTAAATTGTACAGACATGAAAACTCATATCAAATAACAAAACCCGAGTCTTTCACTTGGCTCTAATACATAGCGTCCTAATCATCTCGTCTAAGTGTTGCAGGTCATGGAAGGAGTAAGAGAGATAACAGAAACTGGGGCCAAATTCATGGATGGCCAAGAAAAGGAATTTGATTCTATAATACTGGCAACTGGATACAAGAGCAACGTACCAATTTGGCTTAAGGTACTTCGCATTAAGAATATGACAAATCCATATGATCCTTTTACAGTTTTTAATTTTATCTTATTCTCAATCTTATTTCGCTTTCAACCTTACACATGCAGTATGCTACAAAGCGTTTCTTGTAGTGTTACATAAAAGAGAAAATCTGATGGCATTTGTTTGGATTTTCCAACTTATAATTAAAAAATAATTTATGGAATTTCATGATATGTAACTATCATAAAATATTATGTTTCTTGAATCTACAAACTGTTCATTTTGCTCTTTTGCACAGAGAGAGAGAGAGAGAGAGAGAGAATTTGTGATGATATTTATCGTCCACTTAAGAATATAAGATAAACCCGTGGCAAAGGCAGGTCTTAAGACTTTTATTTCGTACTCGACTTTTATGCACCAAGTTTGGCTAAACTTAAAAAAGAAGTATATTACTTATTTTGGACTTGCTGAAGTAAACTTTGTAAGCTTAGCGAGACATACACGAAATGTCTAACTTGTTACTCTTACGTTCCAACAGGGTACTGGCTTTTTTACAAAAGATGGCATGCCCAAGACACCTTTCCCTAATGGTTGGAAAGGTGGTAATGGATTATATACGGTCGGGCTCACAAGAAGAGGCCTCCTCGGAACCTCGTCGGACGCCATTAACATCGCTGGTGACATTGCTGAACAATGGAGGATAATTAAGGGTTTCGAATCAAGTTGTACTTCACATATTCTTCCAATATAACCAAAAAATAAGTACATTTTATGGATAATCAATTTTGGAGGGAGCTTATTAACAAAGCTGAACTTCTATTCTAGTTTCTTTTTTCAATTTCTATTTCCTTTGTAAATTAAATCAATTTTGCATAGGGCTCTGGGTGTTCTTTTCTTGGGCTGTACTTTTCTTAGCTTTGTATCGTACTGTATTAAAAGTAGAAATTTTCTCTGAGGAATTTATTTAGGACCAAAATGGAGATAGAAAATGAAAATTAGCCTCTTTAGTTAATTTTATGTATGATCTCTTTTATTTGATATTTCAAACATATTGTTAGTTTCTTCGTGATCATGTAATTCCTTAGTCTCATTCTCCTTTCTCTAGTCTCTCTGTGTTATGGGGTCAGTTTGAGCCAAGTTGAAGACGAGACAGTGATTTCTGGCTGATCCGTTTAATGCTAACATGTGATTTGAAGAATAGAATGAATATTGCGTACCAAAATTATTATTGTGACTTAAAGATACTTAAATATTTGAATGTGTCAAGGTAAGATATATTTGGTAATTGATCACAAATGAATGCATTCTCTTACACGCCAAGAGGTGAATCTATGGCGTAGTTTTGTGTAAAGAAAAAATACATAATTGCAGTTAAAGTCCTAAAATTTTCAAATAGTGGAAACAAGTTTCATTTCAAATAATTTAAAACATATTAACAAAAAAATTCATCTTCCAATAAAATTATTTTCCTTTTAGCTGGATTTGACTTAGAACAATTAGGATTGGAATTTGGGTCAAGGTCTTGAATGAATCATCAGTGAAAGAAGAAATCACATCCTCAAACATCATTTAGTGAGACAGAAGAAAATTGAACAAAATCAGAGCAAAATTTAAAAATTAGTGCACTGTGTGCGCGCGCGTGTAAAATTTGCTGAAAGCGCCTAAAATCCTAAAAAATCTTTTGTAATTTTGCTGAAAATAAATAATATTGGAACACAAAACTTAATTACAGGGAAAATAGCTAAATCCCTGAATGGTGCTGCACTGGAATGGGAATAATGGGTGGTAGTGGTCGGTGATAGGGTGCGGAATTGGATTGGGAAGAAGATCCATTTTTTATTTTTTAATTATTTTCATACTTTTTTATACTTTTAATTGTCTTTTTAATTATTTTGGTGGAGGGGGATGGGTATGAGTTGTAAGGTTAATTAGGAAGATGAAATATTTTTTCTTTACCGGTATGTTTTATATTGTTTTAACTTTTACGCGAGACTAGTTTGCTTTTTTTTTAAAATGGAACTCTAGCTGCAATTATTTATTTTTTATATTATTTAATTTTTCTATTTGTTTATTTAAAAAGGACGAAAAATTAGGGACTGTTCTCTTTATCGTTTTCAAGTCGTTATTTTATTTTCGATTTTTCAAAACAGTGAAAATGCGTTCTCTTTTCTATTTTCGAAAACACGTTTTTGAAAATAAAAAAAAAATTTCAAAGGAAACTGAAAATGACCAAAACCACGTTTTGGAAATTTTGAGGCTGAAACACAGTTATTTTCACAAAACACCGGAAACTTCACAAAACACGGGAAACGACTTCTGCCTTATCCTCTCTCTCTCTCTCTCTCTCTCTCTCTCCCCCGTCTCCTATCTCCTGTAACATAGGGCTATTTTCCATTTCCATCTCACAAACCACAATCCAAAGCTTCCACCGGTTTTCCATTTCTGATCTCAAGTACCCAGAATCCATTTATTTTCCGTTTCTTTGCTTGCTATTCTATATATTGTTGACTTCAATCATGTTTCGCCTCTGATTTTTAAATTTGTTGGGTGTTAAATAATCTCATTCATGATGTGGAGGTGGAATTTTTTAGGCGGCTTAGATAATTGTGGGAGCGGTGAATTCGCAGGGGGAAAGGTAGATTGAGGTAGAGGCGGAATTTCATGTGATTGTGTGTTGGGTTGTATAAAATCTGTTCATTTGAAAAAAAAAATGGAAATCCCTTCAAAATTCAGTCAATCCTTTCTTCTTCTTCATATCTTCTCTGTCATATGTGGGTTTTCTTCAATTTCATAGAAGTGAAGAAGCCAAAGTTCAATAAATTTTAGAATTAAAATGACAAACTTCAGCTGCCCATGTGAAAAACAGTGGTATCTTTTAGTATTTTTTTACCTTTTTGGCGTGAACATTATTAAATTTTTTGCTGGGTTCGTTTGATCGAACAACTGTTTTTGCGTTCTTTATGTTTCGGGCTTCTTCAAGTATATTTATGTGATTTAATTGGTTACTGCAGGATACTAGATTTCATCACTCTCTTGATTGAGAGTAATTTGTTTAACATGTGATCATGTAAGGATTTTTTAAAATGGAAATTTTGCATATCAGAGAAAAGATATTGACACGAGTGCATCAAAACTCTGTCATGTTAGCATAGAGTAGTTTTCTGATGAACACTGCTTGTAGTTTGTAGCATAAGATATGCTTAGGGAATCACTTAAATTAATTATACTGCATTTTTGCTCCTTGTTGTCTTCACACAAGAGTAGGCAGGATTTCTCTGGAAATTATATGTGAAGAAAAGAAAATAGCTTGATGCAAGGCCACCAAGTGTAGCTTATGCTTGAAATGAGNAGAAAAGAAAATAGCTTGATGCAAGGCCACCAAGTGTAGCGTATGCTTGAAATGAGTCTAGTGCATTCTTTCTCCGCCATTTTCCACCATGCTGTAAAACTAAATTTTGAATGTGTAATGTTCTAGAGTGAAGGATAGAATGTGAGCTCATAGAGTTATCAACTTTGAAGGATTTTGCAGTTTATTGTGAGGTTATTTCAGCCCAAGTGCAGTGCTACTTGACTATTAATGGATACACTATGTTCAATATGGAAGAAAGGTGCATCAATGGATCAATGTGTCTGCTACCAATCCAACTCTTTAGTACAATTCAGTTGCTACAAAAACAGTAAGCCATTAATTTCAAAATAAGCAATGGATCAGAAATTGTCAGAAGAAATAGGCCACTCTTAGAAGAAAAAAGAAAGGAAATAGCCAAAACCTCAGGAATGATTGCATTGCCAGTCAGTTGAGAAAATATTAAAGATATGGTTTAGATGTGAAAGAAAATATCACCACTTTAAGTGAGGCAAAGATAAAATAGAGCAGCAAAAAATTCATCCTCGGCCATAAACATAGCAAAGAACAACTTGTGCTGGATAATTTTTCCAATTTAAAAGTTTTAACAAGCACTCAATACAGGTTGACAGAAGCCCCGTTAGACCATAAAAGTTGAAACAGACCTATGAAGATGGTGATCAGCCTTAAATGTGATACTGAGAGAGATGATTGTTCATCTCTAACCTTAAAAGTGTCTATATTTCCCATGATGCTCTTCCTCATGTGCTAGTTTAAAAAAAAGTTGTTGATTGTTAATGCTCAATTATGTGAAGTTGTTTATATGGCTTTATGTATTAGCATTATAATTTAGTGTTACTTATATAAAATCACATGTTCATCCAAAATTGTTGCTACTGACCAGTTTCTATGTAGTTTGAATTTATTACTTGCTTATATAAGTGATTCCCTTATGTTTTTTAGTTTCTTTTATATTTTAGTTAGAGGTTGTATAGTTTTATTTTTACTTAG
>CAIGRB010136724.1:13379-28812 GCA_903798255.1 Fraxinus quadrangulata
TCTAAATATTTTCATATATTATTGCTTGAAGGTGAAGAAGATGACGTTCAAGAAGATAATTCAATAACTATTGAAAGAATTCAAGATTATTTTCGTCTTTCTTTTCAATCATTAATTTTGGGTGATATTTTATATATTTAAATCATGTTTTGTATTATTTTGACGTTTGCCTAGTTGTATAGAGTTACGATAAAATTTTAATGTTTTATATGGAGATTCAAGATTATTTTCATTTTTCTTTCCAATCTTTAATTTTATGGTGATTGTTTATAATTATCCTGTGTTCTTTTAATATAATGAATATTGATTAGTTGTTTAGATGTTAGGCTAACATTGAATCCTATGTTTTGATACTAATTATATGATTTTGACATTAGACAATTGTTTGGGCTGAATGTTAGTTATGATCTTAGCGGTTTCAATTACTTGTACACTCGTTGGATTGATGTGTGATTCCTATTGATATTTGAGAGAAGAAATAGGAACGATAGTATGTGACAACATTCATTGTGAGATCCTACAACTATTAGCATAATAGTCTTTTCTTTGCATGATTGAAATAGATATTCTTGCATTTTTAATCCTTCTTTGCATTTTGGATATGGATATTGTCAGGTCATATGTAAGGACATGTTTGATTATTCATGGAAATTTTTTTGAACATGATAAGAACATTGATCTTCATAACCAAATAAATGTCATTAAATTATGGAATTGATAATAATATGGATGAATGTAGGAGGATATGGGGGTCCTGTTGTTTGTTCATTAATCAAGTAATAGTTTACACTTCCACCAAATAGTTAGGTTAGGAAAGATAGTAAGTTGGTTAGTTAATCATAGGTTGTAATATCATCACATCTCTCCAATCTTAATTGTGTTTTTACATTTGATTAGATATAGGTTAAATGAGAACTAGACTAAATATTTATTCCTTGTAGAATCGATACTTGAACTCACGTTCACTTTTATTACTTGTTATGATTTGTATACTTACGGAATTAAAAGTTGACAACAACCACCACCCCATGACTAGAGGGCAAGAGTAGCTTCAACAGTGCATATGGTGGCTAAGGAGGACCCTGCTCTAAACGAGAGGTCGGATAACCTCTTTGAGGAGGAGACAACTAACTTGACGATTCAATTATGCTCTTACCGTCACGCACAATCGAATTGAGAATTTGGTCCATATGAGCATGTTCAGCTACCCCAACTTGCCAGGCAGGAAAATATTGCTTACAAACAATGTGAATCTAGCCCATGTTTGATCCCAATTTTTCTTAAAATACATTTTTTTCTCTTCTTTTCAACCACATATTCTTCAATATGAATAATATTACACGCAATCCAAAAACGTTTCCTTCATTTTTAACTACAGATTCTCCATCAATCTTATATACTAAAAATGGGGCTCAAATAGGCCCCTAAATTCAAAGTGGATATTCCTATATTTAAGGATTCAACATTTTTTTTTTTGGGTGTTGTAGAGGAGATTTTTGGAATTCAAGGAAAAGTCGGATGATATGAGGATATTGTTGGAGTTGAGATTTGTTGTCCAACCAATTAATTATTAATATATCATCAATTTAGTGGGTTAGTGGTGAAGTTGGTGATGGTAAATTTGAGATGATATGCTAATTATTGATGACATGTTTATAATTAATTGGTTGGGCAGCCAATTGGACATCAGTTCTCAACTCATATTGTTGGTGGCTAAGCTTTCCAGGCTTGTGTCATGGCTTAGCAACAAACAAAAGCTATGTTAAGAGATGTAACCTTCAATATCGACAGGTTGTATAGTGCAATACCTACTTTGGAATCTTAGGAGATAGACGTCTAATTATCCTATTAACACCGGTGCAGGGAGCGAAATCTGTCTTAGGGAGATTTGCTATGGCATACCTCACTTCATCGTCGCTCTTATTTTCTTTCTTTTGATTGTAATTGTCATTAATTTGACAACAATTCACAACACAACTATTGGGTGTGGTTTAATCCGATAGCTCTCCCCATTATATGAAATTACTAAAGAAGACTGACAGTTGAAATATACTTCGTCGAAGGTGTTTGACAAAGATTCTTGCCCTTGTGGACTGGAGGAAGTTGGAAAGATGATTGCATAAAATTGCAAAGGATTCCACTATTTCTTATTGTGATTGGTGGCCACCTTTTCCACAGCCAACAAGACAAATAATCGCTAGAAGTACGTTGCAAAAAATGTCAAGTCAGTTGTAAATGCAACAGATGCCCAGCTATGCCAAATTTTTGAAGGAAATTCTATCTAACAAAAGGAAGCTGGAAGAACATAAAATTGTCTACCTGAACGAGGAATGTAGTGCAATTCTTCTTAAGAAGCTACCTCCTAAATTAAAGAATCCAAAGAGTTTTACTATACCTTGCATTATTGGTTTTAATTATTTTGAGCATTCCTTATGTGATTTAGGTGCTAGTATTAGGTGCTAGTGTTAATTTGATGTCACTTTCTATTTACAGGTCTCTTGGATTAGGAGAAGCAAAACCTATAAAAATATCTTTGCAATTGGCTGACAGGTCCATCAAAAGACCAAAGGGAATAATATAATACGTGCTAATCAATGTTGATAAATTCATATTCCCGACATATTTCATTATCATGGACATGGAAGATGATTCAAATATTCCTCTATTCTTGAGAAGACCTTTCTTAGCCACTATAAGAGTGCTTATTGATGTGTATGATGGGGAGATGATTCTCTGGGTAGACAGCGAACATGTTATATTCAATGTCTTTAAGGAAATAAAACACCCATTAACTTCAGACACCTGTTACTAGATAGATGTTCTTGAGGAGATGGTAGTTGATACATTTGAGACAGAACATCCAACAATCCTAGTTGAAGCATATATTGAACAAATAGAGTTAGAGAATGTAGAAAGAAAAGAATGTGTTGTACAGTTGGTAGAACAACTCATGGGAATGATATATTGACATTACGAGTATCTTGGTGCAAATCAATTACCACATGTACCTTTAGTGGAAAATGACCCAATTCTTGAGCTAAAGCCTTTGCCGTCACATCTTTGTTACACGTATTTGGGAGATTCTATTACACTTTTAGATATCATTGCAAATGATATGATAGAGGAGGAGGAAACAAAGTTATTGGAGGTACTAAAGAAGCACAAAACTGTAATTAGTGGACCATATTTGGCATTAGAGGAATCAGTCACACTCTTTGCATGCACAAAACCTTAATGGATGACGAGTCAAAACCATCAGTGGATGGCCGCGCAGATTAAATCCAACTTTAATGGAAATAGTGAGAAATGAAGTGCTGAAATGGCTAGATGCAGGGATTATCTATCCTATATCATATAGCTCTTGGGGAGTCCAGTACATTTGGTGCCCAAGAAAGGTGGTATTACAGTGGAGAAGAACGAAAACACTGAGCCGATTCTCTCAAAGCTTGTAACTGGGTAGATGATGTGTATTGATTATATGAAGTTGAATAATGCCATGAGAAAATATCACTTTCCATTACCCTTCATTGATCAGATGTTGGAAATGTTAGCATGTCATTCTCATTACTGCTTTCTGGATGGATATTCGAGGTTAGCATGTCATTCTCATTACTGCTTTCTGGATGGATATTCGAGGTACAATCAAATAGCAATTGCTCCAGAAAGACCAGGAGAAAATAACCTTCACATGTCCTTATGGTACTTTTACTTTTAGGAGAATGCTTTTTGGTCTATGCAACGTAACTACAACTTTTCAACTATGCATGATGGCTATATTTTCTTACATGGTAAAAAAGTAAATCGAGGCATTTATGGATGTCTTCTCAGTATTTGGAGATACTTTTGATGACTACTTGGAACACCTATCTCTAGTGTTACAAAGGTGTGAAGAAAAGAATCGGGTGCTTAATTGGGAGAAGTATCACTTTATGGTGAAAGATAGAATAGTGCTGGGACATAGGATCTCTTCACATGGTATTGAGGTTGACAAAGCCAAGATTTATGTAATTGAAAAATTGCAGCCACCTAATTCAGTTGAAGGGATCAAAAGCTTTTTGCGACATTCAGGGTTTTACAAAAGATTCATTCAAGACTTTTCAAAGATTTCGAAACCTCCTTGCAAGCTATTGGAGAAGGATGTGCCATTTAACTTTTTTGATGTGTGTCTAAATGTCTATAACACATTGAAAGAAAAGGTAACCTCTGCACCGGTTATTGTGGCATCAGATTGGGAACTACCTTTCGGACTCATATGGGACACCAGTGACTTCGCAGTGGGAGCAATGCTAGGTCAACGCAAGGGAAATATATTGCATGTCATCTACTATGCCAACAAAACTTTGACAGATGTCATGATCAACTACGCAACAACTGAAAAAGAAATGCTAGTAGTGGTAACTGTCTTCAACAAATTTCATTCTTATCTGATTGGTTCAAAGGTAATAGTTTATACAGCCCATACAACTTTGAAATATTTGTTCGAGAAAAAAGACGCTAAACCTATGTTGATTTGATAGATTCTGTTACGTAAGAGTTTGATATTGAAATTCGTGATAAAAAGAGAATAGAAAACCATGTGGTGGATCAATTATCGAGGATAGAGCATTCGAAGGATTCAGGCGAGGTAGATATCAATGAAATATTTCGAAATGAACAATTATTGTAAGTGGAAAAGGTTTCATGGTATGCAGACATTTTCAACTACTTAGCGAGTGGGTATGTGGATCCAGACTTTACTTATCAGCAGAAGAAGAAACTTCTCCATGAAGTAAAATTTTGATGATCCAAATTTATACAAAATAGAGGCAGATTAAATAATCAGAAGATGTGTACCAGAGGATGAGATGAGGCCCATCCTATCACGAGTTCATGCTTCAGCTTATAGAGAACACCTTGACCCTACTAAAATAGTTGTAAAGGTGCTTCAATGCCGTTTCTTTTGGCTAGCATTATTTAAGGATTGCCACAGCTTCTCTAGATAACATAATAAGTGTCAAAGAATGAGTAACATATCGACCTGTCACGAAATGCCACTAAATAATATTCTGGAGGTGAAAATATTTGATGTATGGGGTGTTGCTTTAATGGAACGATTTCCATCGTAATAATCGATATATCTTAGTGACATGGACTATGTCTCCAAATGAGTGAAAGTCAAGGCATTGCCCACCAATGATGCAAAGGTGGTGGTAGGATTTATAAAGAAACATATTTTCAATTGTTATAGATCACTAAGAGCTATAATAAATGATGGAGGAACCCACTTTTGTAATCGGTTATTCTAGGCGCTTCATAAGTAGGGGGTACAACATCGAATTGTCACACCTTATCACCCTCAGATGAGTGAACAAGTTGAAACGTCTAACTACAGCTGAAAAGAATTTTGGAACTTACCGTGAATGCATCGTGAAAAGATTGGTCCAAGAAATTGGACGATACTTCGTGGGCCTATCACATAGCTTACAATATGTCTATTGGAATATAAACATACAGAATAGTGTTTGGAAAAAGCATGCTACTTACAAGTTGAGTTTGAGCACAAAGCATACTGGGCATTGAAGCAGTTGAACATGAACTTAGAAAAGGTTAGAGAAACATGAATACTATGGCTTCATGAATTGGAAGAATACATGAGAAAAGCCTATGAAAATACATCCATCTACAAAGAAAGAACATAGTAGTGACATGATAAAAACATTAGACAACGAATTTTCAGAGTGGGAGGTCAAGTGCTCTTGTGCAATTTCAGACTTAAACTCTTTCCAGGAAAATTGAAATCTAGATGGTATGGACCTTTCACGGTATCCCAAGTATTTTTCTACAATACAATTGAATTACACATCGAAAAAAGGAAAATTTCAAGATTAATGGACAATACATCAAACACTATGTAGAGGATTTTCCTACAGCTAAAGAAAGCCTTAAACTGCTGTTCCAGAATAACAGCGGCATAAAGTCCAGCTAACGACTTCAAAAAAACGCTTCTTGAGAAGTAACCCAAACTCTAAGCCTTACTAATTACTTAGGTGTTTATTTATAGTTTGTTTCTTTAGTTGTTTGTTTCATAATTTCTTCGTTGTATTTTGTAGGAAAAATCTCAAGTTGGAGGGTGACACCAAGCTTGGATGGAGATGGGAAACCAAGTTATCGAGTTTTGGGAAGATAATAAAAGTAAAAAAAAGGAGAAATAAAGGTAATAAAAAAGTTATGAACAATAGAAATGTGGCGCTGCCGTACCACAACCCAGGCGCCGCGACACCACATTTCACCACCCCACCCGAGACGTGGCGCTGTGGCCCTATGACCTCAGCGTCGTGGTGTCATGACGACCCACTCAATTTTTTTTTTTCATTTTCTTCTCTCCTTTTCCNCACCAAGCTTGGATGGGAGATGGGAAACCAAGTCTCAAGTTTGGGAGAGAAAATAAACATCAAAATGGAAAACGAAAGGTATAAAAAATTCTTGATAGAGATGTGGCGCTGTGCCGCATCAAATCCATCCCACTTGAGACGTGGCGCTGAGACAGCAAACCCTCCCCCAAACATTTTTTATTTTATCTTCTTCTCTTCTTTCGTTTTTACATACATACACCTCCCTTATGTATACCCCTTCACCCTATTTTTTTTTTAATTTTCCAATTCCTTCTTAACCAAATATTTCTCAAACCATACTTCCCTTTCTCTTCCTTTCTCCTATTCTACATACAAATCTCTTGCATACATATCAAACCTATAATCTCCAACACATAATTTCATATATCTAACACCTAAACTTCACATCCCTTCTCACTCCCCTTACAACATACCAATATTTACTCCATAAATCACATTACACCCATAAGCTCCAAGGTTCACTTCCAATACCTTCAACTTTGTGGGCTTTCTACACATGGAAGGGTAAGTTTCTACACTTTTCCTAGGAGTTTTGTGCTAATTTATGTTATATTACACTTGGTGGTTGGATGAAGTACGAGAATTTCTTTTGGGTTTTGGTAGCTTGCAGTGGTTTGACATTTTGAGATGTTGAATTTTTGTTTGAGACTAGGTTTTGAAGAAGTTTGGGGGAATTTTGGATTTGACTTATGAAAGGAGTGCAAGGTGTTAGTTAAAATTTCTAAAAGAACTTCAATTTCTTTTGTGGCATATTTGATAATTTTGACTACTTATTTTACAATTGTTGGATTTGCAAAACATAATTGTGGGATTGAGTAGTTAGTAGTGAATTGATTTGTTGGGTATTGTGATATTTGGATCATTCATCATATTTTGTGACGTTTGTAGTGAGTTTTTGTGGACATTTTTGGGTTTGTTTGTGGTGGTTATATTTGATTGACATTGTTTCTTTTTGGAGTACACTACACCACCTAAAAAGAAATCAAAATTTTCGATCTCTTTGTCAAGCTCCTTTGATAGCAGTAAATTTGTGAGTGATGGCACGAGAAAAGATATAATGACATGGTAGTTTACAAAAACTGTATTCTAGAATTGGGTTTTGACAACTTTAAGCTTTATATGAGGGAGGATATTGAAGACATGAATTGGTAATTGTTTACAAAACAACCACAGCAGGGGTTAATACCAGAGGTGCATGAATTTTATGGGAGTGCTAAGGACCACAGGGATTTAAGAGTTTATGTAAGGGGAAAGTGGATCCGTGATTGGTCGGATTGAGCCTATGCAATTGCAGTTCACTTAGTGACAAGATGAGTTGGAATTGATGAATAAACAGAGACATGATGGGATCCAAAATCAACTTGATCAATTGTAGGTATCCATGAACGATCAATATTAGCATTTGCATAACTCTATGTATATGCATTATCTATATTAGAATGAGTTCTTCTTAGTGTTGGCCTCTACATTGTTGACCTATGATTTATTGCTCCACTTGTTTTGATTATAACAAACAATATACTTGTATTTTTAACAAACTTTGTTTCTTGAGTTTTTCATGAATATATCTTCTTAAGCATTCAAAGACTCAAATCGTCATCAATTGAAGAACAAGCAATCAAATGAGTCTCGAAAAAAAGAAGAACGAGATATGTGAAGATTAAAACTTAGAAATAGTTTTATCGGAACCTAAATGTAAAGGTACAACTCATCAATTTTTAGCAAGTGTTCAAAGCTCAAATTATTTCCATAATTCATCACTTGCATAAAAATGATTTTCATGAAATTAAAAAAAAAAAAAAAATTCGGTCAACCGAAAGTCAACGTTCGGTCGACCGAAAGTTCAAATTTTCGGTCGACCGAAAATACTGTTTTGGTCAGCCGAAATTCCAACGGTTTGATTTTTCCAACGGCTATACACTTTCGGTCAACCGAAAATGGTCAACCGAAAGTGACTGAAATGGCTCCCTTTGCTCTATAAATACTCATTACTTCTCACATTTAATTTCACCAACTTGAAGAGCAAATTGAGAGAATATATTTATTGAATATCATTGAGCTTACTTGATTTTAAATTCCATTTCATTTATTACAAAGAATTTCTTGATTGTTCAAATTAATTCTTCATCTATCTTTTCAAGAATTCTTTTTGCAAAGAAAACTTTCAATCTCATCTACTTTCAATTCTTGATAAAAGTTTTCTTTACCAACACTTATATTGAAGTGTAAATCTCTCTTCATACTTAACTTGTATTATTTGTTAAGAGAGATTATAGGTTGAAAACTTTGATACAAAGATATAAACTATTTCATTATCTATCATTCATCAAAGTTTACAACATAAACACTTGAGCTTTATCATTTGCTATCTATTGAAGTGTTATCCTAACTCTCTAAATACTTGACTTGATAATATCATTTGTTAAGAGAGTTCTTTCAATTGTAAAACTATTATTCATACTTTGGTGGTTTCGAGAGCCTTGTGAAAACTCGATCGTTGTTAAGGATAGGTGCTCCTTGTTGTAAGTCACCTAAGGATAAGTGCTCCTTGTTGTAAGTCACTTAAGGATTGATACTCCTTGTTGTAAGTTATCATTATAGTGCATTTGGCCTTGCTCGTGACGGAGAGCTTGGTAACGGGGACGTAGAACACATTGTGTATCGAACCCCATTAAATTGGTTTGTTATCTTTACATTATCGCACTTTACTTTACATTACCTTTGATATTGTGCTTTATTTATACTTGAATTAAGTTATTAAACTTTGATATTTAATTCTAGTATCATACTTTGAAATTATATCTTGTGTATTGTATAGCTTTGAGACAAAGAGTCGAAAAAGTTTCAAATACCAATTCACCCCCCTCTTGGTTAGTTATTCTTGGGTTATCATACATATCCTCACATGTCATTCCCTCCATAGCCAATGGCCCCATATCATCCAACCAACTAGGACCCATCTCGCCAAGGTGATGGCAATGACACCTACCGATGTATTTAGGGCAAGTCCTACCCCTCATTTGTATTTATCTTCATATTGGAGACAATGTATATTTTAAGTTTGGGAGGTTAATCATCAGGGCTAATTGCTATTATCTTTTGTTTAGTAGTTTGTGTTTGTGTGATATTATTTGATTTCGTGTGAAGTGTTAAAAAAATAAAAATATTATGCATGTTTCTTTGAGTTATATAGTTTTATTGTCTATGATGAATATACTTGAGAGCATGTATTAGTTTGTGGACTGTGGATGGATCATATACTTTAATTGGATATTCATGCGAAGCAGTATAATATTTATGCACGGTAATTAAGTTAACGTCGTACAGGAACAGGGAGATTCATACGCATAGGCTGAATAAATGGCTTAGGTGCTTAATCCATTAATCCATGATTCACAACATGTTTTAACTATATACATAATAATTTGGAGTGTTCTAGTCGGTAAAAAAAATGATTTAAGATTGTAATGATTCCATGCTTGTAAAAAAAATAAAATTGTGTGGAGTGTCTTTGACCGTTTGGTAATGGCCGAATGCTATGGATCTAACCCCTATTAAGTTTGTTTTTCTTTTATAGAAAATAAGCATTGCACTTGTTCAGTTACGCCTCATGTCTGCACCTTTTTTACTCGAGTGAGTAAATCTGTAGGGGTGTCTTAAAACCCAGTCACCTTTGGTATTCAAAAACTGGGGAGTTATCGACCCAAAACTCGTTACAGGGGTCAAGAAGAGAACAAAGAGTGAGGTCAAAATTGAGCTAACAAATATAGCTGATTGTTTGGGACAAAGATAACTAGTAGATTTGAATCGCTTAGTATAAACTAGATTTTCAAAACACTCATAAATTGGGAAAATCATCACATGAATAAATTGTTGACTTTTCCAATTGAACTAAACCAAATTAGAGTGGTGTAAAGAATTGATAAGTGAAATTAAACTATTACACTATGGTGAGAGAATGAAAGAAAACAAGTTTGGGGGGTGTGTGAATATCACGAGCGAAGAAAGTAAATAATTGACCATTGAAGGTCGGGAAATGAACCAACTTGTGAATGTACGGTGTTACACTTGATTCTTCACATAAACACACACCCGTTTTGCATTGAATAAATGGAACTTTGGCTCATGCATTGTGATTTTGAAGCCTTTCATGAATGTCATATAACGTCTGAATACAGAGCCAAAAAGTGAGCTATCTGACTGAGTCTTTGTATGTCTCTTTACTTATTTTCCTTTTTCTTGTATCTACTCGAGGACTAGCAAACTGTTATGTTTGGGGTATTTGACTAGTTTGTTTTACTCACGAGTTTTATTCCATTTTTAACTTGATTATGAGCTAGATATTATGAATAGTGAATGTTTTTAATATGTTTTAGTAATGTTGTTTTGTAGAAGTGGTGAGATGGTGCAAATCATGGATAGAAAAGAGAAAACAAGAATATTGGCATGGATCGAAGAGAAAAGATGAACGAAAGGGGCAAAAGAGTCAAAACATGACGTAAGAGAAGGAAGAGTGGTGACTCGACGACATGAATTTGAAAGCAAACAACAGAAGCGTGGCGTCGCGGCACCACACACCAGGCACTGCAGTGCCACTAAGGAAAGTGACATAGCACTACATCACCGTGACACCACTTGTAGAAGAAAGAAGGTGCATTTTTTCGGCCCAATTTTGAAGCCCACAAGAAACCATACATTCACACAAACATGGGGAATGGTATAAGTAAAAATTATTGGCATTTTTGAGTGCTTACACAGATTGAGAAATAGAGAATATAACTGGAGATTGAAGAGAGAAAATCAAGGGACAAAAATATCAATAAACTCAAGATTTGAAGTATTGATTAGAAAATAAAGAAGATCTTGGTGCAAGATTAATCTCTTTTTTTTTTATATCTTTTTCAAAATCCAGTGATATATTCAATAACAACTTCTTCTTTTTTTCTTCTTGCATTATGAGTAGCTAAATATCATATTAACCTGAACATTGTAATCTACTTGAGACCCTTTATTTCTTTTATTCAAGATTCTTGTTATTTTATCATAGATGTATTGATTTTGTCATGAGTTTAATGCGTTGAATTACTTGATCACTAATTTGATGATTTTGTGAATTTCTTACGAATTAAGAGGTGAGTATGAATTTTTGACCATATAGTAAAATTTGGTAAATTAGTATAACGTGTGGAGATACCTATATTAATTATTGCGATCATTATATGAATTCNATTTGGTAAATTAGTATAACGTGTGGAGATACCTATATTAATTATTGCGATCATTATATGAATTCTTAGAACTAGTATTTCGTTTAGTTAATGTTGATTCTCATAGAGATATAAGATTGAATTAGTAAAATAGGTTCAATGAGAACTCGAGAGCGATAAATTGAATACAACACAAGAATTTAATCGAACACTACATTAGACTTTTGCATCCTGAATTAAGACTTAAAGGTGTGATCAACATGTGAAATTGTTTTATCCTAATATCCGTGCATTATTTGAATTCTAAATCGATTTTTGTGTGCATTTTGATTAATTTCAAAATTTTAAACCAAAAAATCACAACAATTTATAATTATTTATTTGCTTTAATCAAATAAGAGTTAGAAAAATTAAATGAAGTCCTAAGTTATAGTCCTCGTAAGAACAATAATCTGGACTTAAATATCCACTATATTAATTTTTACGATATCTTACACTTGCGATAGAAAAAACGCAACAAGTTTTAGGCTATCAATGTCTACTATATTTCACAAGCCAACTCTTGTTTCATATAAAAGATGTGTACGGTTGACCATCTTGTCTTTTAGCAGATTTGATGGCCTACATACTTATACGTCATTGTGTATTGTATTTACCTTAGTGGAGAGGGGTGTCCTTGTCAATGATGCCAAAATTGCATTGTTTGAAGCTTCATGGGTCATATATATTCAAAACTTTTACAAAATTTGAGGTTACTCTCTCATACTCATTACTGGGATTTGGAAAATGCCAAGGGTGTGATTTCAAGTATGCACAAATGAGCATATCATGAGTCAACATGTGCTCGAAGATGATTGTTAGTTATATTTTTGAAGAAAGAAGCATTTCTGAGTTACTCATGTTGTTACCTTTGTCATCTTATGCCCTTCTTAGAGAATTGCAGGTGAGCTTAAGAAAAGATCAACTTACTTTTAAGAAATTTTGTTTTGAAAGACATTTTTCCTTAACTTCTAAGTAAAATTACTTTTAAGCAAATTTTGTTCCGAAACGCATTTGTCCTTAAACTTTTTCTTAACTTCTAAGTAAAAAGGAAAAACCTACTTATTTTGAGTCTCCTGACTGCTTATTCTCATGTATTAGAGTTCTTTTATGATGATTTTGTTTTTCATAATGAGTTTTTTGAGGACTAGTGATCGTTAAAAAATATTTATTGATTTCCGAAATCAATTCTATTCCTGTTCAATTTTGGCATTGCTCCTAGTGATCGTTAAAAATACATTTTCGGAGATTTCAATCCTGCTCTAATATGGTATCAGAGCTACAGCTAGCTTCCTTCATCCTTCTGCTCTTTCTTCTTCTATCAGCAATGGAAGTAACACATCCAGATAATCATCCTGGTTCAAGGTCATCCATGAGTAAATCAGCCATTGATGAACCTTCCAGTCCATTTTTCCTTCATCATTCCGACAGTCCCGGACTGGTACTAGTATCTCAGCTATTCACAGGAAAAAACTACGTCTCTTGGAGTCGTGCAATGACTATTGCCCTATCAGTTAAGAACAAACTTGCCTCCATTGTTAGATCTATGGAGAAACCAGAATCTGCAGATACCGATTTGATCAATTCATGGATCAGAAATAACATGGTAATATCTTGGATTCTTAATTCAGTTTCGAAAGATATTTCGGCCAGTGTTATATATGCTTCTGCGACATATGAGATCTGGAATGATCTCAAGGAAAGGTTTCAACAAAGCAATGGACCTCGGATTTTCCAATTGACGAGGGAATTGATGAATCTAAATCAAGATCAAAACAGTGTGAGTTTGTATTTCAGCAAACTCAAAACTATGTGGGAAGAATTGAGTAATTTTTGACCTAACTGTAGTTGTGGAAAATGTACTTGTGGTGGAGTTAAGGAATTGAATAAACATTATCAAATGGAATTCATTATGTCGTTTCTCACGGGATTGCATGAATCATTTTCCCAAGCTAGAGGTCAGATACTTCTTATGGATCCCCTACCATCTATTAATAAAGTGTTTGAGTTAATTGCACAAGAGGAGAATCAAAGGAAAATAAGCACATAATCCATTGGTGCTGATTCAAGTGGAGCTGCTGCCTTTGCATTCAGATCTGATAATAGCAAGGGCACAAGTAATTCTAGTCCTCACAATGACAATCCAAGGCCTGGTAACAGGAAGAAGGAACGGCTTTATTGTACACATTGCAAATATCATGGACACTCAGTGGATAAGTGTTATAAAATCCATGGATTTGGTTATAAGTCAAGAACAAGAGAAAGTCTCCAAAATTTCTCTAATTCTATTTCTGTTAATCAAATTTCTACTTCTGTCAATTCACAGGTTGAGGAAAAATCAATGGATCAACAGCTTGGCATTGGGAAATTCGTGCAGAACTTAAATTCCAGCTAATGTCAACAATTGATGACAATGCTGTTAATTCATTTAAATTCAAGTTCAAACTCTACATCAGCTGAACATGACAAAAATGGCTCTACTTATGCTGCAGGTATATGCAATTCTAGATCAATTTGTCCAACATTTGTATCCAAAGATATTTGGATTGTGGACTCAGGAGCCTCCAAACATATGTATTCAATTGTTGATGCCTTTGTTAACTTGAGAACAATTGATGATTCAAGTGTTACTTTGCCTGATCACACACGAATACCTGTTTGCCTATGTGGTGATGTTAGATTAGGACCAAAACTGATGCTACGTGATGTCCTTTTTGTGCCACAATTCAAGTTCAATCTAATATCAGTCAGTGCATTAACTGTTGGGTCACAACTCAACTTGAGTTTCTTTCATGATCAGTTCACCATCCAGGAGGCTACAACCAAGAGGATGATTGGCAGGGGTGATAACGTCCAAGGTTTATATGTTCTGGATACCAAAGATCTCAATTCCATTTTCAATGTTTTTGTTGGCAATGTCTCTGCTCATATATGGCATAATAGGCTTGGCCATCTATTTTTTAAAAGGTTAAATTTATTAAAGGATCAATTACTGTGTGGTGTTACCACATTGAATAAAAGTCTGCCTTGCTATATATGCCCTTTGGCCAAAAAAAGATTATCATTTGAGTCAAATAATCATCTCTCCAGTAAGCCATTTGATTTAATACATTGTGATGTATAGGGACCTTATCATATTGCTTCACACTTTGGTTATAAATACTTCCTAACATTAGTTGATGGTTGTTCTCGATTCACTTGGCTTTACATGATGAAACAGAAATCTGATGCTGTCGGAGTTGTACATTGATTTTTTAATAAGGTTGACACTCAATATAATGTTGTTATTAAAAGTTTTAGATCAAATAATGCTCATGAACTATCTTTCAAAGATTTCTTTGCTGAAAAAGGAGTGGTACATCAATTTAGCTGTGTTGAAAGACCGCAGCAAAATTCAGTGGTTGAGTGCAAACACCAACATCTTTTAAATGTGGCACGAGCTTTGTTTTTCCAATCAAGAGTTCCTATCAAATTCTGGTCAGAATGTGTGTTGAAAGCGGCATATTTGATCAACAGAACTCCATCTCCTCTTCTTCAACATAAGACTCCGTTTGAAGTATTATATGGTTACCAGGCTGATTACTCTATGCTTAGAGCCTTTGTAAGTCTAGTGTTTGCATCCACACTTACTGCACACAAAAATAAATTTCAGCCAAGAGCCATACTATGCTTCTTTTTGGGATATCCACCCGGAGTTAAAGGCTATAAACTTTTTGATGTATCATCAAAGCAGATTTTCATTTCCAAAAATCTGGGTGTGTTTATTGTACAATAATTGATCATTTCCTTTGTTTT
>CAIGRB010136732.1:15925-60448 GCA_903798255.1 Fraxinus quadrangulata
ACCACGTGGACCGTCTGCTAACACTCATCCCAGACTTAACAGTTTGGGCCAACTGTTAACAGTCGGTTGTTAACAGCAAACCTGTTAACTCCAAGTGGGGGTATTTTAGGTTTTTTCTTGTGTAAAGTTATATTTTTATTTTTTCATTTTTTTTAATTATATTTACTGGTCAAAGGTCAAAGTGAAAATATAGGGTAATCAGTAGGCCCTTTCCACGTATTTCCTCTGATAAACAAATCATTCTCACACTTTGTCAAGTACTCCTCGTCGATACCATACTTGGAGGCCCGAATAAATGGATGGGCCGCCATATGAATCCCATTGGACGAGTAGCGACAGTAAGACACGACTTGTTGAGCCAAATGGGGATTGTCTATCGTTGGAGACATGAGGCCTTGAGGGCCCAAATCAAGGGCCTTTTTGAACCATGTAAGTGAACACTTAGGGAGACAGAGTATGGCACGAGTGACGACGATAGAGAGGGCCTACAGGCACGGGAGGGCGTCGAAGATGCCGTTGTGGCCGTGTTCCATGTCTACAACTACGAAATCATAGCCAACATAGCCAGTGATTTCGACAAGGACTGGAGATAAGCTGCGCAGAAAAAGGCCATAGAGAGTATCACCTTTGTGTAGGCGGGATTTCATTGCACCCATAGATGCCATGATTTGGAAAGATTATGGTGTTGCTGTGGGTTTTTAGATATGAATTGATTGTTGATTGTAGCGTGAAATCTATACAACGTATTTATTTGCAGTTTGTGGGCCGTTGTCTATTCTGGTTGGGCATGCAAAGTTGAAAAGACATGTGACAGTTCCCTTCCAGACATCAATTCTTGCCGAAACTTCATACATCATATATTTAAAATCAAATTTTGGTGAAAAATATATTTTAAAATAATGATTTTTTTAAGAATATTTGGTTAAAAAATAAGGAAATTTTTTAATTTACGTATAATATTATTTAATTTAAGAATGTGTAGTCAAAGAAGAAATAAAAATACATTTAAAATAATGTGAACCCCAAACCAAGGCATGATTATGTGCATTTTCCAAGTTGTTAGACCCAAACATAACCTATGTTTTGTTCATGCTTTTTATTATTATAAAAACTCATGTATACTATCCATTTATTTCCAAAAATGATTTTATTAAAATGATTTTATTAAAACTAAATTACTATGGTCAGTTCGTGCAATAAGGTGTTGAATTAAAACCCACAACGAACACAACCCTTGTATTTAGTTGTGTTTGGAACTTGAAGAGACTATCAGTAATAAGACGGAGGAAAATGAGGACAATGTCAAGTTATCACGTGCTAAACAGCCATATATTGTATATTTTGTTAAGAAACTTGAAGACTTCCACTAAAGGGATCGGAGAACAAAGTAACAAATTAAACATCAAATCAGGAAATGGATGTGAAAAACAAACACCAATGACTTGAACACGTTATCGCTGTCCTCAAACTATATTTGCCCCATCTCGAATTGAAAATGATGCTTGAATGATTAAGGCAAATGATTTGCAGGATTTAATTGTACCTTGTAAAGAATTAACACTCAAGCATTAAGTGTAATTCTCCAAAACTTGAAGAACACTATAAATGATTTAAATATGATGAAGAAAATTGTGAATTCTTGTTGTTTTGGAATGATTTTTTGTTCTTGAATATGGCTATGATTTTTGTATGTTTTCAACTACTTTATAATGATCACAAACCACCTATATATAGCTAAAAGACATGATCATACGAAATGGTGTCAAAACCCCCTCCAAAAGCCACAAAAAATTTGAACAAAACAGTCACTAACGACTCTTTTATCCTTCTATGGGGTCGCATTGTTATCTTCATGGCAGGAATTAAACTCTAATCCCTGCCTTGGCCTAAGCGACCGCAGTCAAGTTTAGTCTATGCAGTCGTATAGGTCAAAATTTAGCCTCCAATAATGATTTTCATTCCACATTATTCCACAACCGTTTTTTTATCAACTTTGAACAACATTTTCAACAATCCTCTACTTGTTCAAAATTGAATAAAATCTCATATTCAAAATATACAATACTTAGATTTTAAAAGTAGTATGAAAGTTTTGAACCAATGATTTCATATGACAATATCGATAAGAACACACACATAAGTATCACATCCTCAAGTTCCTCAATCTCGCTTAGCGCTATTATGATCTTGCGCTCTCATCATTTTCAACAAACTTTAAAAAGAGAAACTCTCTATTGAGACGGCACCACCTCGAAATTTATCTAGGTGAAGTTATTCCAGTATCTTTGTTAATTTTTAGAGAGACTTGTATTTAGTACTAAATTTCATTAAGAGCTAAAAGTTCAACCCTCACTTCAGTAACAACCATCATTATTTAATTAGAATAGGGTTATTACAGATTATATAATACTGAAACTATCCATCTATCGAATGATTTGTTGTTACCATTTAAACCCGTTGATTACTTTTTGAGTAATGACATGTAGGGTTGCTATCATTGATAGACCTTTTAGTTCAAGAGTTTCAACCCCATTCTACTCGACGTAGACGTCACTAAATCTCTGTTTAGAGGTTTAGTTAATGGATCCACTAAGTTCTCTATTGACTTAACATAATTTAGAAAAATTATTCTACTCTTGATTAATTTTCTTATGTAGTCATGTCTTATATCCATATGTCTCAACTTTCCATCATATACCTCATTGTATGCTTTTGCTAATGTAGCTTGACTATCACACATGATAGATTATTGAAGATGTAATCTTCGATCTCAAAGGTATGTCATAGAGTAGATACTTAAACCACTCAACTTCTTTCCCGATTTCTGATAATGCTACAAATTTAGATTTCATAATTGAGTGTGTTATACATGTTTGTTTCTTCGATTTTCAAGAAACAGCACCACCTCCAAGTGTAAACACCCAACCAAATGTGGATTTATTTCCTCCATGCTAGATATTGAACTAGCATATGTAAATCATTTCAATACAGTCGGGAATTTAGTGTATTGTAAACCTAAGTTCTTGGTTTTCTTTAACTATCCAAGAACTCTTCCAATGGCCTTCTAATGATCATTGTTCGAATTACTAGTAAACCTACTAAGTTTACTAATTGCAAATGTTATATCCGGTCTTGTGCATTGTACAACATACATAAGACTCTCAATAGCACTTGCATACTCTAGTTGAGCATTTTTTTTCATCATTATTTATTAACTTTGAACTTGGATTAAGAGGGGTACTACATTCTTTTATATTCAAATGTTTGATCTTATCTATCATACTCTCGATATAGTCTGATTGACTTAAATGATAATCCCCACTAATTTTAGTAACTTTGATACTCATAATGGTATCCACTTTTCCAAGATCCTTCATCTTGAATGTGGAAGATAGAAATCTCTTCATTTTTTTATTCCATCCATGTGATTACTCATAATCAACATGTCATCAACATATAAACAAATAAATATCACATAATCAATACATACTTTAGAATATAAACATTTATCTACACTATTATGTTTAAAATCAAATGATATAATAGCTAAGTAAATTTCTCATGTCATTTCTTAGGTGCTTATTCCAATCCGTATAATGATTTAACTAATTTACACACCTTACATTCATTTTCGTCTAGAACAAACCCTTCCGATTATTCCATATAAACCTTCTCATCGAGATCTTCGTTCAAGAATGTTATTTTGACATCTATTTGATGAACATGCAAGTCATATATCGAAACTAATGCAAATAATATCCTAATTGATGTTATTCTAGCTACTGATGCATAAGTATCAAAATAGTCTATTCATTCATTTTGTCGATAACCTTTAGCTACTAGTCGAGTCTTAAAGGTATTAAGAGAACCATCAACATTATACTTTTTCCTAAACACCCATTTACATCCAATAAGTTTTAGATCCGTGTGGTAAATCGACATGTTCTCAAGTATTGTTAGATATTATTGAATCCATTTCATCGTTAACCGCATCTTTCCAAAAAATGTTATCTCGAGAATTTGTGGCTTCTCTATAAGTTTTATGATCGATTTCCACTTAGAGAACAAAAGGAATTATTCTCAAACATTATTCTCATTTCCTTCTACTAAGTAGAACGAAATAAATTGAGAGTCAATTTCATCCGGTTCTAAAGACTTCTCAATTCAAGTTCTTTTACTCCTTCGAGACTCACTAGAATCATTAACATCTTTAGAAGATGTTACATCTTGTGTTCCACTAGAATTTGAGATTTCTTTATTAATTTCTCTTAATTCATTATCTGAAAGTAGTGAATTCTCGAAAAACTCTACATCTCTGGATTCAATAATCACATTGGAATCCAAATTCAACAATCGATAAGATTTGCTATTGCTTATATATCCAACAAATGCACATTTGATGCCTCTTGGACATAACTTGGTCATGTTAGGGTTCATGTTCTTACAATAAGCAAGACACTCTCACACTTTGAAATACCCAATGTTCGGTTTCCTTCCTTTCCACAATTCGTAAGGAGAAACCTTAGTAAATTTAAAAGGAATCCTATTTAATACCCTACATGCACTCAACAAAGATTCACCCCATAAATTAAATGACAAAAAAGTTCTATTTTTCCTTTCAGCCAAACCATTTTGTTCGGATGACCTAAGTGCGGAACATTGATGAACTATGCATTGTTGCTCACAAAATGAGTTAAAATCACTAGAAAAGTACTCACCTCCTCTATCATTTCTTAAAGTCTTTATTTTCTTACTAAGGTGATTTTCTACTTCATTTTTATATACCTTAAACATATTAAATGTTTCATGTTTATACTTAATCAAATAAACATACGTATATCTAGAGTGGTCATCAATAAAAGTAAAGAAATACTTATTACCACATCTAGTTAATGTATCATTTAATTCAGATATATCACTATGAATTAATTCTAAAATACTAGAAGTTCTATTAACACTTTGATAAGGCTTCTTAATCATTTTAGATTCTATACACGTTTTACTTTATATACATCATTTTCATTATATGATATTATGTCGCATTTCAACATTCTTTCCATAGTATTTTTACCTGTGTGACATAATCTAGCATGCATAATGAAACTGAGTTAACAATATAAGTAAAATCAACTTTATTATTAAAAGATTTGTCAACAGTACAAAATTTGACCATTCCTTCACTAGAATAGCATTTTCCAAAAAAAAAAAAAGAAAAAAAGAAATCATTTAGAGATAGTACAAGTTTACCAGATTCATAAACACATTTTATGCCCAATTTTCTTAAGAGATTTCCACTAAATTTTATTCATATCAGGAACATGTAGTACATTTGTCAAGGTAAAGATTAGCATTTTTCAACAATTTTCTCATTTAGGGATAATACAAATTTACTGGATTCATAAACACATTGTATACCCGATTTTGTTAAGATATTACCACTAAGTTGCTATTCATATCAGGAACATGTAGTACATTTGTCAAGGTAACAGTTTTGTCAGAAGTGAAGATGATATCCACATTTCCTTTTCTAAATACCTTGGATTGAACCTCGTTACTCATCTGAATCTCTTATTCTCCATCAACTTCATAACAAGTCTTGAATAAGGACTTATCATATGATACATGTACTGTTGCACACGTATCATACCACCAACCGGGAATCTTTCCCTTGATAGCATTGATTTCGCTTACGGTGGCCACAATGTTGTCTTTTTTGATGGAGTTCACTTTTCCTTCGATATTGTTCCTATTTCGGTATCGACATTCTTTTGCATAATGTCCAGATTTTCAACACACGAAACAACTGCATTTGGTCTTCTTCTTGGATTTATCAAAGTTCCTTGAAGGCTTTCTCTTGTTGGATTTAGAAGGCTTAGTCTTCTCCACGACGTTGACTTTAGATGTGCCTTCATAAGAATTATCATTTTTATCTTTTGCCCTCAACTCTTCCTCAATTCGAAGATATTTTTGCAATTGTTCCAAAGTATAGTTTTCGGAACTATGCATTATTTTTTTCCAATATCCTTTCCAAGTGCCTGGACGTTTAGCAATGATTGCTTCCACTTGGAAAGTTTTCAGAATCTCAATCTTGATCGCCTTCAACTTGTTGACAAACACTTGCAATTCATGAATTTGGGAAAGAAAGGAGAATATTTTCTAGAAAAGTGAAATCGAAATACCTCAAGATTAAAAATTTCTTAGTGCCCTCTTCTTCGACTATGTACCTACTCTTCGAAACATTCCAAATTTCATTTGCCGATGAATTATTGGTGTAGAGATCACATAATCAGTCCGATAATGCATTCAGAATGTAACCGCGGCATATGAGTTCATCTTCTGGGGCTTTTGTCTTTCGGCCCTTGCCATATTAATTTCTCCATTTGTAGGTTCTGGTAATGGCGTCAATTCTAGATCAAGTATGTAAAAGCTCTTCAATGCTGTTAGTAGGAACTTCAACTTATCTTGCCATCTTGTAAAGTTCATGCCATCGAAACGATCCAATCGAACAAGGTATTGATTCATCAACTTTATTGTTGTCATCATGCTTTCGTTCTCCATCGAAGAACTATAGTTTGAGATTGTTAAGAAACTTGATGGCTTTCACTTGAGGGATCGGAGAGCAAAACAACAAACCAAACACCAAATCAGGAAGTGGATGTGAAAAAAAAAAAAAAAACACCAATGGCTTGAACACGATATCTTTGTCCTCAAACTATATTTGTCCCCTCTCGAATTGAAAATAATGCTTGAAGGATTAAGGCAAATGATTCACACGATTTAAACAAGCCTTGTAAATAATTAACACTCAATCATTAAGTGTAATTCTTCAAAACTTGAAGAACACTAAAGAAGGATTTGAATATGAAGAAAATTGTGAATTCTTGTTGTTTTGAAATGATTTTTTGTTCTTGAATATGGCTATATGTTTTCAACTACTTTATAATGATCACAAACCACATATATATAACCAAGAAATATGATCATACAAAGTGGTGCCAAAAACCCTCCAAAAGTCACAAAAAATTTGAACAAAACTATTACTAACGACTCTTTTGGTCTTCTATGTGGTCGTATAGTTCAACACTACGCGATCACGTAGTTATCTTCACCACATGAATTTTAATCCCTACCTTAGCCTATGCAACCGCAGCCAAGTTTGGCCTATGCGGTCGCATATGCAAAAAATTGGCCTTCAAGAGTGATTTTCATTCCACATTATTCCACAACCATTTTTTTTCAACTTTAAACAATATTTCCAACATATTTGACATGAAATATGAAGGGCACTGTGTTTCAATTCCATACGTGACTTTTGAGTGTTAGAAAGTGAGTGATCTTATTCTTTAGAGCTCATTATTTTAAATTAACTCATTAAAAATAAACATTTTACCGGGAGAGAAGCAAGAAATTTTCAAATTAACTCATTAGTAAAATGTTCGAAATTTTCAATTGAGTTTAGTACTTTTCATCAAGAACAGACTTTTCCAAATCAAAGACAAAAAAATTTTATTCCCTGAAAACTAAACCTGCAATGGCAAATTGATCATTCACTCCAGTACTTCTCCTCCTCAGCATCTTTACTCTCTTCCCTCTCCTCATTAGACCCTTCAACACCACTCATTTTAAACTTGTTCACATTCTCCACCACGGCATTCCTAAACAACCCTACATCCACGGCGCCCGCCACCATGTGATATCCTCTCAGCCTCATGTCCTCCGGGCTATCGTACGGCATTGCAAAACCCGACAAATAGGCCCCACCTTTGGTCCCCAGTACTGCTTTCTCAGCTGATCGCATCACTTCCTTCACCTTCTTGTTCCCTGGATCCCACAAGTATCCCATGCTCGCGCTCAAATCTAATGGGCCCATCTGAATGCAGTCAACCCCATCGATGGCTGAGATTTCTTCGATTTTCTTCACGCCCTCTTCGGATTCTACCTGGCACATGATTAGGAGGGCTTCTTCGTAATTGCTT
This sequence comes from Fraxinus quadrangulata, assembly GCA_903798255.1. Lineage (NCBI taxonomy): Eukaryota > Viridiplantae > Streptophyta > Magnoliopsida > Lamiales > Oleaceae > Fraxinus > Fraxinus quadrangulata. The sequence continues at coordinate 23,902 of CAIGRB010136732.1, forward strand.
AGATATCCTTCGTTGATGCCGTAATCTGATGCTCGAACTATGGTGTGGGCTGAGCCTCGAACGCCACTGGGCGGGAAGCGGCAGTAGGAGACAGCCTTTCGGGCTGATTTCGGGCTGTCAATCATGGGGAACATAATTCCTTGCGGGCCCAGATCGAGGGCTTTCTTCGCCCAGGTGGCGGAGGACTCCGGCAGGCGGAGAATGGCAGCTGTATTGGTAGCGGCGAGGGCACGAAGGCAAGGGAGGGCATCAGAGATCCCTCCGTGGCCGTGTTCCATATCAACCACAGCAAAATCATAGCCCGCAAGGCCAGCAATCTCGGCTAGAGTCGGGGAGAAGCTAAGGAGGAAGATCCCGTATAGGATCTCCCCATTCTTGAGGCGGGCTTTCAGTGTTAGCTGTCGGTCGGAGGAAACAACGGCGGCGGCGCTGGTGGCGGAACGCGGAGGTCTGTGATTTAAGGATTTAACATATGGGTCTATGGCCTTCATTAGGGTTAGGGATTTAGAAAGACTAATGGAAACGTGATGCAATGGTGGGGTTTTTGGAAGATTATTGACATAAACGATTTTTCTGAAAGGGTACAGTGATGGAGGAGGAGGAGATAATGCGTACGATATAGAAGCCATTACTGAGAACACAAAATGAAATGGAGAAGAGCGTATTTGTAGAATTTGGGGATGGGATTGGGATTTCACGCACGGGAGTTCTTACTTTTTTCTACAAAATTATTCATTAACAAAAAGTGGTAGATTTTGAACCATTTTATCCAAAAACGACAACAGTGAAAGCAAAATAAAAAATTTTGAATAAAAAAAAAAAATAGTACATACTTATGGATTGTTTAATGGAGATTAAAATTAAATTTTTAATAAATTTTGATAAAAATTGATGAAATGTATGGTTGAAAAGTTATGAAACCAATGAAATATGTGATTAATATTAATTGTTTGACCTTATCTTCAATTAAAATTTGAGTTTAATCAATACCTAACAGACTTTATAAACTTTTATAAGCTTAGACAAACATGCCATAAGCCGAAAAGACATTGACGTGACTGCCAATTATAGAAACAGTTTCAAGTAAACACTAACTTCCAAAATTTAAAAATCAATAAGTTCCAGCAATATGGTACTGTGATCTAAAACAGCAATAAATCCTGTGAGAAACAGTATAAATTAGTGCAACATAGGGATGATAATTATATCAATAAGTGTTTACTTCCAATAATCTGAATCATAGCTTCAATGCTGCTTTTGCCATTGCCAATGCTCCCTCATAGGTTTTATTTCCACCAATAAACCCACTCATATGGACAAAAATGCCACCTGGAATACCGGATGCTATTGATAGTTCATCGTCTCTCAAACCTCGCCACTGAGCAGGTAGTGGCCTCCGGCTCTCAAATCCATTGGGCACTGTCGCCACTGCTTGGACTCGCCAATTTTTGCTTCGGCCATCCTAAAACAATATGTAATCCCGTAAACTATAAAGAACAATCTAACTTAAAGCTCAAATTAGAAGTTGAATCTAATCATCCTCATGCTCATATTATAATATTCCCAAGTGAGAGGGGGAATTATATCATTCTGGTATATATTTCATTCACTTGGGGATATGGGCACGCAGACGAACACCAATACGAAAAAAGATAACACAAAACTACCTACCTCATAAAGTACATATTTGATGGATGGATCAATCTTATTCTCCTCTTCAAGCTCAAACAAGTGAAGTTTCCACTGTCGACATACAACCAAATGAAAATATCTCAGTGTGAAATCCGTACAACATTAATTATCATAACAAGTTGTTTTCTAAGATAACGTTCAAATGATTTTATTAAAGGTTCATTTATTAAATAAAAAAAGAGGAGCTAGTTACACTAAAATGAAACACTCGTTCAACTTTCTTCAAAATAACATGTATAGGAAGGGTGATGATGAACTAGCCAGAATACCAAACGTCCAAAAATAATGTTTTATTACTTCTGTGAAATAGGAACTCGAAAGCATGTGTTCACACTTAATCTTTGTGGAAGAATGTAGAACTTTTAGAATACTGAAGTTTCTTAGGCTATAATAAACTGCAATAAGTTTTAAGAACTTCCCTCCCTCCCTCCCTCTCAAAAGTTGTGAGCGAAAAGAACTAGAGTTAATACCCTAGATAGTCACTAAACTTTCCCAAAAATTCTCAAAAGGTCACCGAACTTCAAAAGTTCCCTAATTAGTCACTGAACTTTACAAAAAGTTCCTAGTAGGTCACCAAACTTTCCTAAATAGTCACTGAACTTTGCCAAAAATTTTCAAGAGGTCATCGAACTTTGCAAATTTGGACGTCAACTCATGCTCATATTATAATATTCCTAAATGGAAGGGGAATTATATCATTCTGGTATATATTTCATTCACTTGGGGATATCATATGGGCACGCAGACGAACACCAATACGAAAAAAGATACACATAACTACCTACCTCATAAAGTACATATTTGATGGATGGATCAATCTTATTCTCCTCTTCAAGCTCAAACAAGTGAAGTTTCCACTGTCGACATGCAACCAAATGAAAAAATCTGTGTGTGAAATCCGTACAACATTAATTATCATAACAAGTTGTTTTCTAAGATAACGTTCTAATGATTTTATTAAAGGTTTATTTATTAAAGGAGCTAGTTACACTAAAATGAAACACTTCTTCAACTTTCTTCAAAATAAGATGTATAGGAAGGGTGATGATGAACTGGCCAGAATACCAAACGTCCAAAAATAATGTTTTATTACTTCTGTGAAATAGGAACTCGAAAGCATGTGTTCCCACTTAATCTTTGTGGAAGAATGTACAACTTTTAGAATATTGAAGTTTCTTAGGCTATAATAAACTGCAGTAAGTTTTAAGAACTTCCCTCCCCCCCTCCCTCCCTCTCAAAAGTTGTGAGCGAAAAGAACTAGAGTTAATACCCCAAATGGTCACTAAACTTTCCCAAAAATTCTCAGGAGGTCATCGAACTTCAAAAGTTCCCTAATTAATCACTGAACTTTGCAAAAAGTTTCTAGGAGGTCACCAAACTTTCATAAATAGTCACTGAACTTTGCCAAAAATTTCCAAGAGATCATCGAACTTTGCAAATTTGGACGCCATACATAAATAGTTCAGTGATCCCTTAGGAATTTTTTGCAAAGTTGAGTTACTATCTAGGGAAGTTTTGACAAAGTTTAATAACTTTTTAGGGAAGTTTTGAAATTCAGTGACCTCCTAGGAAGTTTTGAAGTTCGGTGACCTCCTGGAAACTTTTGGGAAAGTTTATTGACTATCTAGGGTATTAACAACCCAAAGAACTACACATACATTGATTTAACTGTAAATTGTCAACTCATCGGCACATAAGTAATTATTACAAACTTAAAATTATACATAAATTTCTGATGATAGATTCCATGGAATGAGGACAGCTATTAAAGTTGCATTTACGAGAACTTTCCCAAAGAACAAATGGATGATGTAAGAAAAACTTGGAAATGTCACAGAATCTAAATAGACTCCAACATGACATATCTCTTAATACAAAGACAACAAAAAGTACTTTCTTAAGCCTGACATCCAATTTAGATTGTGATGGCAACATCATTTGGTATTTATATGGACATAAAAGAAAAAATTATAAAGCAGAATGATCAGCAAACACTTACAGGACAAAATCTATCCAAAACCATTATTTCTCCACTGGGATCAACATCACCCCTCGCTGCAAGACACTCCATGATAATCGACCTTGCTGGTAACCATGAACGTGCATGAAAGCGTACACTCTGAGGAGATAGAAAGATTTTTCAACTATTTAGATCCTTTCACATTTTCAACAGAATATAAAGCTCAAGTTTCAAATACATTTTTCCATAGCAAGTCTGTAAGATGAAAGACCACAAACCACCCTATTTGTCTATTTTATTTTTCTAAAAGAGAAAAATGATATATTTTCACAGTTCTATATATACAGGATAAGAAGATTTGTTGACATCTATTAGAGGACACTTACATCTAAAAACTCACTGCCAGCTAGAGCCATTGCACGTTCAAAAGCTGCATTCTCCTTTTCGGCTGACTGATCAGGATCTACCCAATCCAAGTTAAATTTCCCAACTCTTGAAGACAGATGTGTATTATTTACATATCTTGGTGGCTGGTCCGTGTCATACTGATTGATTCCATTGTCAATTGCATCAATTGCCTGGCATAGATGAAGGAAAATGTAAAGAATACTTACCTAACTAAGCACGATTTGAACCAGTATGTACTCATTGACGATTAGATACCACAGATCATGAGCAAAGCTCATAAAAACTATACATTTTTTTAAGTAATAAATAATATTTCCAAAAAATATATAAAACAAATCAAAAGGAAGTATAATCTATACAGTGTATATTTTATCACAGAATTATCCTTAAAAGAAAAGGCCTTGTATTGCAAACTGCAATAGTACTAAGAATGACTAGCAAGGAAGAATGAAGTAGGAAGACCCTTAAGGTAGCATAAAGCCCATGTCTTATGTTCAGAATTCTGGTGGCAAGTAGGAAGTGTAACATCAAGATCCTTTGGCCTATAATTGCTTGGTTCAGATACCCAATTTTCAGGCACTTTGTGCCAAATTCTAAGTAACCTCAAAGGAACTAAAAAAAAATTCAAAAAATAAAAAATAAAAAAGTACCTCCATGAAGCTCTTGTAAACTGCTAGAAACAGTCGATGCACATCTGGGTGTTCTTCATCAACTTGAAGTTCTTTGGCAATTAACTCCTTTCCAAAATGCTAACATAACAAAAACGTAGGAAACATAACCAGAAAAAAACAAATCAGAGAAGCTAACTACCCTCTCAAATTTAGACTAAACCAAGCCTAAGTCACATCACGGTCATAGCTGAAACAAAAATAAATGAGAAAAGAAAAAACAATGCCGCAATTCAATATGCAAAATTTTTCAACTCAATTACAAAAGTAAATATGTATTGGTCAATGCTTCACACTAAAAATCACCTTGTAAACAAGACCAGCACTGCTGAGCTTAGTATTGAAACCATGTCCAAAAACTTCCTCAAAACCCTTTTGGTGATGATCGTAACGGTCTTGGGTCGGATCATATACCCCTCCTACATCGAGCACTGCATCAAGCTCTTCCAGCACCTTCACTCAATCATTTCATCAAACACATCACCTACATATATAAATATCTCCAACCACAAAAACAAAAATACATATGACAATTAAATTGCATAAAGAATACGAAAAAGAAACAGAAAGTAACCTGGGGGTCACGGCTACGGATGATCTGGGCATTAAAGAATTTATTAGTAAGGCGAATCATGAAGCAGCCAAGGGCTTCGTCGCAGTGGAAGCTGCCATTATGAGTGCCCACTCGCTTAACGGCGACATTGGTAGGCGAAGATGCAGCGGCGGTTGTGGCGGTGGCCATGAGTGATAAAGTAAGGTTGAGCTGCCTCTGGGGTTTGAAGTTAAAGTTGAAGAGCCGCTGGTTGCCAAGTAAAGTTCTTGAGAATATTGTCAACATGCCTTTGGGCTTTCTTACGCTATACCCGATTTTATACCTTTTTTTTTTTCTCTCTCCCACTCCGTTTTAAATATTAATTTGTTATTCGTTTTAGCAAAAAAATCTCCCATTTTACTCATCAACTAAATTGAATTTTAATTGATAATTAATATTGTATTCTTTTTCTAGCTATCATTTTTTCTTGTAAAAGTCGTTTTATTTTTATTTTCTTCCTTTTTTTTTTTTTCAACTGCATATCAAGCTGTTTGGGGAAACAATATTTTGAAAATTATTTTTTTTTATCAAAATCATTTTAAACTATATATTTTATGAAAATTTCTTACTTTTTAATTACACGTTCTTTCCAAATAATTATTTTTCTCTTGGAGAAATCTGTAGCAACTAGTACACTTGTAACTCCCATCCGGTTTAACGTCCATTATGAAATCCTTTAAAAAAAATGCACGGTAACTGTTGCGGGCTTTAGTTGATGGTTGACATGGATTGAAACACATTAGTTGAGCATGAATTTTCTGTTTTGTACCTTTCTTTGGTCTAGCTGTGGAACATTTCTGTTCTTTTTGTATTTCAATTTTGTGTTTTGAGTTTTGAATTCATTTTAGGTTTTGTATTTTGAATATCCATTTTGAAATCGTTGAAAATATGTTCTTTTTAGCATTTTAAAAAATTGTTTTGAAAATACCTAAAACACGTTTTACAAATTTTAGTTTAATTATAACTAAAAACACACAAAACGACAAATTTGTCATTTTGAATTTTTTTTTTAAAATTTTTAACTTGTTTTCAAAAACGCGTTTTTGAAAATAGAAAATAAAACGCATTTTCACTTTTGAAAAATCGAAAACGGCTTGAAAATGATTAATAAAACGGGCCCTTAGCTTCTACCAAACAAACTCGATGGTACAATCAAGAAGTTTGTACTTTGAAGGCATGAATGATTGTTTGCTCAATGATAGCACTTCAATTAACTTATAAAAGGCTCCTCTTACCTCTATAGATAGCCCAATAGTGTTTTCAGCGAGAACAGAATAAAAAAATAAAAGCCAAATTACAAGAGTGTCACATTTCACAATCATAAGTTCTTAGCCTATAACTTTTCTTAATAAATTAATGGCAGTTAGTAACAGATCCTTGAGCTCATCGCCACTAAATTTTAGATCAAAACGAACTGCTCTTTCATAGGCTACATTTGCAACTCCAGGACTAATCTAGTGAAATATATTCATAACTCATTTGTTGAATAGCGTTGAGTTTGAACCAGCAAATTAATTAATCTAATCCTTGCTCCCCCCATCTGTTTCTCCATCTTGATTCAAGGGTTCAGGATCTTGAGCAGGTGATCCCCAGTTCTGTATCTCGTTCCCAGATTGTTCTTGTGCAGAAGGCAAATTTTGGTAGTCCCTCGCTTTCCCCTTCATATTACAAATCGCTATATCAGAAATACGAAGTTATTGATGGATTATATCTCTTTCATTGGTTACAATTGTAAGTACCTCCTCATAAATTCTTCGATTCTTCTTTTCTTTCATGGACCAAAGAAGCTTCACAGCCTCGTTAAATATTTGAAACCCCTGAATATCTCCATTTTTTATACTAGCTTCTAGCTGCCAACAAAAGAAATTCCAGATGAAGACTTTAAGATTACTGGTTACATCATAAGATGCATAAATATGAATTTTACAATTCTCCACCTGGATATGAATGATGCAAAGGAGAATGCTACCAATTGGCAGCCAGCTATCTTCAGGGGACAGCGACAAATTTGACCTTAAAGAGGATAAACAAAAATTTCCACTTCAGATTTTTCAAATAACCATATTCACAGACCAAATGCATCATACATGCACAATAATTCAAGTCATCGAGGCAGTAAAATTGCACATCTCACCAACCAGAAACTACTTCCTGAATATAGCAATACATCAAATGATTATTTTCCTAGTCCAAGTAATTCTCATATTTTCATGTTTACCTTTGAGAACGAAGGGTATCTCAGAGCTAGTAAACTTTTCATTATACCATAAGTACAATACAATCTAAAGATCTAATACTATTAAAAATATATATGAATCCTTCTAGCATTTCTTCACAAATGTAACACACCACTTCCTATCCAGTTTCATTCAGTGTTTTTTCTGCAGCCACCTAGATGAAAAGCACTATCAAGCAGGAAATGAGCTTAAATCTCCGAACCAAGGTTTTACAACCAAAATTAGCAAAATTTTTGAAGTTTTATGGCACGGTTAGTTAGACATGTACTTTTACTAAATAGTAAATAAATCAGATATTGAGATTGCGCTTAGTTTGTGGGAAGTCGTTTGGACTGTTGGCCAGCTAACAAGAGCTTTAATCTCCTACCAAGGCTTCCAACCAAAATTAGCAGAAAAGTGTTATAATCAATTAGGACGTGTACTTTCACTAAATAAATCAGATATCAAGATTGAGCTTAATTAGTGTGAGAATTCTTTTGCAGCGGCAGCCAGCTTTTCAGAAGATAGTTAATTAGAAAAGAACAACAAAAATGTTTCTACTTTAGACCACGAGAAACTTGTTTGAATATCTTCACGAACGCCTTGCCATATCGACACGTCGAAACAAAATCAATAAAAAATGCACCGTAATTCAATACAAGTCGAACAGCTACCACCAATTTGCATAGATTGCAATATGAAAAGGAAAGAATCAAATATTTCATTCTCATTAAAGAACTTAAAACCAGAAATTGAACTGCATCAAGAATCAGGATGAGTATTATCAATTATGATTGCATGAACATGCTCAACCAATTATCCCCAAATCAAGAAAAGCAAATTATCAAAGTTGGACAATGATTACGTTTATGTTAGCTTAAATCCTTTGAAATAATTAAGGACCACTAATAAACATTAATAACTTGTTCTGTGTTTCTTCAAAGCCTACAGAACCTGCTTTTGCCTCCCATTTGTGGTACTTGTTGACCAATCGCTAGTTTTGCTAGTCAATTAGTCTTTTTGGTTCATTTTTGATAATTCGTTAAACTAATATAATAGCAAATTAAGATTATAATCATCTGATTGGAATATCAATAATTTCAACTTGAGAAATAACAAGGTCCGGAAATTTTTAACAATAAAAAATCGAGATTTATTCAGAAGAAAGAAAAAATGTGAAAGGGTGAAACCTCAAGTAAGGAGCCAAATATACAATAGCATAAACAGCGTATCGCCGCTTTCCAGTATCCATCCACGCAAACACCCAACTCTATATAAAAATAAGTAGAGATTAGCAATTTGGATATAAATAAGCAAATAAAACTGAAAAACACAGCTGAAAAAATAATTGTGTAATTACGGCTGGTACTTTAAAAAAAACAAAAAAAAATCTATGTTACCATCCAATTGAAATAAGGAATGAGACTGATGATTCCCATGACAGCAAACCTCGCATCGGCAGAGTCAATCAGCGAATCACTTTCACTATCTTCCGGCAAAGGAGTGGCAGGCAAAATCAGCGAGCTCAGAATACACGCGCCCATAGCAATAGCCACCGGCGCATCAGCAGATAACTCCGCCCTACACTTTCCATTCCTCGCCCTCCGCCTCTAATCAAAGCAAAAACAAAAAAGCCAGAAATTCTGATTCTGATTCTGATTATGTATGAACTAAGATCTACATACAATATAACATATATAAATCTATTCATATATTTATTCTTACCTGGTTGAGTTTTTTGAGTTGGTTATATCTTGTGTATATGGGTTTAAGGGAGGGTATAAATGAGGGCGGGCGTGTTAATGAAAGGGAAGCAGCAGAAGGTGAAGTGAGACTGAGAGGAACCATTGATCGGAGTTAGAGAAGGTGAGGGATGGCATCTAACGTGCGCCGGAGGAGGATTTGGCTAGCTTGCTCGCTTGGGAAACAGTGCCTTGTTAAAGATACCTTTAGGTGTACGACGAGAAGTTGGTGGGGGGAGGAAATACTAATTGAGAAAAGAAAGGGAAAATGAACCTTTTTGTTCGAAAGTCAATTATTTTATATTTTTTTTCAATTAGGTACCTATACTCTAATTTATTTTAATCGAGTAATTATACTTATATTTTATCTCAATTATGATAACTTAATTTAATTTTGTCATTAATCGAATGTTACTCGATCAAAGAATTGGACATATTTACCTTAATTGAAATATTATAAGTCCACATTAATTTTAACGATCAAGCAAGTTTCTTAAAGCAATTTTACCCAAACAAAGTGCTTTGCAACAAGTCAGAGGTTAGCATCTATTGTGATGCTATCAAAAATAGTACATATTGATTTTCAAGCTTGACAACTGAGAATGTGCACGAACGAGATCTTTCAATACCTAAAACAAAGGCGTCGAGGTGTTTCCTCGTCCCCCGAGTCGGAGAGAACTTATACGTGAGGTTATAAACTAGAAAATTATGTAAAAACGTACCTCAATAATGAATAGAAGTTATGTATTTATAGAGGTAGAGGTGCATTCCTAGAAGGACTTAGTTGCTAAGCATTCTGAATCTCTAAAGTCCTACTTGAGATGAGTATTGGATTGTAATAATTGTAAGTTTGGTCGTAGTTCGACTATAATAGTTACTGATATAGACTCCTTCTAGACATAGGAGTCTTGAGTTGATGTATTTGGATAGATTTAGAATCCTTGGCAAGTAGGATTCCTCAATGTTTAGGCAGGAAAGTCTTTGAGTTTAGTAAAGAAAAGCGCTAGAGGACACAGCATACGTTGATCAAAATATCTCGAGGACTCACCCCGAGAACGTTCGTCACCAAATACCATAAAAACTATAATGTTGGTCCTCGAGACTAGTGAATATCGATCCTCAAGATTTCAAAGCTCAAGTAGAACGATAAAGATCACATCAGTGGCCTCCGTGCATCCACTCCTAAAGCTCAAGCATTAGGGGTAGATGCACATAGGACGGGAATGGTATCTTAGGTCTTGAGACTGCTCGATGACATAATTTCAGAATGAACGTTGAATGGTCGGGGCAAAGTAAGTATTTATTGGAGTGCTTTAGATGTGCGACACGTGTCAAAATCCAATGGTCCACATCGCGACCTTTGGTCTCCCATTTCCACGCCTATATAAATATCCCATTTACCATTCATTTTTTCACTTTTAACTTGTTGTAAATTTTCCTCTACAAGATCAAGCTTGAGCACATTCCTTATTAATACTTTTTGGGCGTCGAGTAATCTTTAAGATAAGGCTCGAGAACTTAAGTTATTTTCTTAGTTTCCATTAAGAGAGATTACAAGCAATGAGAATCACTAGGGTTCTGGTAGTTCGAGTAGTAGCAAGGACTTAGGAACGTCGATTATTCCAATGGCAGTCCTCTTGACACCCAACTTAGGTATCAAAGCCACGGTGAGTTTAAGTTTCGCGACGATCACTATAGGTTTAAGGAACACCTCGCTGTGGCAGCTGCTAGAGAGTTTGGTCTAATGCCTAACTGAAACATTAGGTTGCCTAATCCCTAGGATGGAATTGTGCAAGCTCGAGAAAGAGAGTTTTTTTATTTTTAGGGACACTCTAAAAGTCAGGTTTAGGTGGCCCTTGCACCCTTTTTCATAGGTTTGTTGGTCAAGCACTCCATGTGCTCATAGTGATTAGTGCCCAACGCATGGAGGATGCTCATTTATTTTTTATTGCATGTCGATACCTGGGCATCATGTCGTACCTCGACCTATGTCGAATGGTATTCGAGCTTAACAAACTTTTCCAATACACATGTTTTCCCTACCTATCGACTCAATGTGGGCTTAGAGTCCTGACCATGCCTAGTTCATTAAAGGGATGGAAAGATAGGTGGTTTTATGTAGTAACTTGATATCCAGACCTCCCATTTTGGTCGAGGTGGGGATCCCAGATGCTGATAAGTTTTATGAGGGTCAAGCGAGATAGAAAGATGCTCTAGGAGCTCAATCCCTTGGTGCGGGACATGAAGGCCCTCCTTGGGGACGAAGTATTAGACATCGCTGATGTGAGAGGCGTCAAAGGTAGGGTTTTCCCTGACGTTATGATCGATCTAATAAGTTGTTTGTTTGTGCATAAATGTCTATTAATCCCTCAGACCTTCGCTAGTTCATGAACTCCAAGGCCAATGCTCTTTAGCCCCAAGCTGCAACCCTAACAAATGGGAAGAAAAGGCCCCCGGGTCTCAAAAGCTGACGAGTCCATGATAGGGCCTAGCAAGATCTCTCAGTCTCGATGATTTGTCTCGAGCCCTAAAGCAACCGGACAACCATCTTTCTCTCCCAGGGTCTTACATCCTCGTTGTACCCCCAAGGTTATAGACCTCGAGAATGATTGTTTTTCTTCTATGGCTTTAGTCATCGAGGACTTCGAGCGTTGCCACCTAGTCCCGAGTATCGTTGCTAAATATAGAAGTGATGTGAGGTTCAACGAGTTGATGAAAGCCCTAAGTTTCTTACTTTGAAGGTAAAAAACTAGACTTTATTCTGAATGCATTTAAGTAATTTCCTCGAGGTTTATGCTCGTTCTTTTGTTTTGACAGACCTTTAGCATTGGTCGAGGTCTCTTTTTGCAAGGGATGGACGAATCCTACAAAGTGGTTTTAGCTTGTGGAGGCCATCGAGTTAAGGGACAAAAGAATCACTGATCTCAGGGTTGAGAGCCAGGTTCTATTGAAAAAGCACGAGGATGCCAGAAGCGAAGCGAGTCGATCTCGCAACGAAGTGGGGGTAGCTAAAGACGAGGCCGAGGACACTAAGCTAGAGCTCGAGCAAAAATCCAAAGAGTTTGAGGCTAAGCTTGCTGAGGTCAAGGAGCGAGCTTGGGAGGAGTTCAAGACCTCCGTATATACATTGAGGTGATTGATGGGGTCAGTGGTCCCAATTTTAACATGTCTGGAAGTGGATAGGAAAGTACCTCTGGTGTGAATGGAGTGTTAGGGATAAATCCTATTGTCCCATGGGGATTCTATAGTAGTCCAGCTGTAATCCCATCTTGTATGATATGGACGAGTTCGCTTGAGTCCATAGTAACCAATCTCAACGCCGAGGCCACTAGAGATAAGCTCGAGGCCTCAGATCCAGCATTGTCATTAGCGTCGCGAGTATCCCAAACTCAAGCATCATCTATGAAACCTCCTAGTTGTGCCAATGGTGTCGGTGCCGGTGCCGAATGAGAATTTCTTTAATTTAGCAATTAAGTCAGCGTTGCCACTTGTGATGGAGTTCTTCAAATGCTCCCACAATAAGCACTGCTGGTTGGGGAGCTGGTATTTCTGATGATTCTTCTTGATGAATTAGGGGATCCACAATAGGTGGGTTAGGAGTGGATGAGTTTGCTGAAGGAAGACCTAGATGTGTATTAACCATGGCTTTTGGTAGCGGTTCCCATAGACGACGTCAACAATGCTACCAAAAATTATACATGTTGATTTTCGAGCTTGACGACTGAAAATAAATACAAACGATATCTTTCGGTACCTGAAACAAAGGCATCGAAGTGTTTCCTCATTGCCCCTCCGATGCTTGAGTAAGAGAGAAAATTTATACGTGAGATTATAGACTAAAAACTTATGTAAAAGCATACTTGAATAATGAATTGAAATTTTGTATTTATAGAGGTCGGTAGTACGTTCCTGGTAGGACTTGGTTGCTAAACATTCTGATTCTTAGAAGTTCTACTTGAGATGAGTATTGGATTGTAATAATTATAAGTCTAGTCATAGTTCGGCTATAATAGTTACCAATATGGACTCCTCCTAGTCATAGGAGTCTTGAGTTGAGGTATTTGGATAGATTTAGAATCATTGGCAAGTAGGATCCCTCGGTGTTTAGGTAAGAAAGTTTTTTGAGTTTGACAAAGAAAAACGCTCGAGAACACATTTACGTTGATCAAAATATCTCTAAAACTCACCCTGAGGACGTTTGTCACTAAATATTGTAAAAACTATAATGCTGATCCTCCGGACTACATTAAGCTCGAGGATGAGGGTTTTCATCTGAGTGCATATGAGTCCCCGGGACTTCAAAGTTCAAATAGAACGATAAAGAGCACATCACATTTTATTGAAGTCTAACCTCGAGATTTCAACGCAAAATGTTATTGGCTCCATTAATTTTTTTGTTCCACTGGGAACTTGTAGGGATGGCACAAAAAATTATTATACCTAATTCTCGTGGCCCCGTCCCAACGTGTACTGGGAACGGGACGGAATAAGGAGACAAAAATACCTGATGGGACATGGATGGGAATAATTGCCATATCGCAATCCATCCCATTGCCATCCATAGAAATCTGAATTAGCAATTAGAATCTCACATTTGACCAAGACTTCGATGTACATTAAAAATTCGAAAATAAGGAACGAGATGGTTCAAATAATAAAAAAAATGGAAGGAAAGAATAACAAAGCTAATTGTCTGTCATAAATTATTTATTAACAGAGTTTAACAGTTTCATGTTGCAGACATCATATATAATCTACAAAATACAAATTTAATGTCTTTCTCATGGTGGCTGGTTCAACCAAATAGTTCAAATCGGACTGAGGTGTCCACATGATTCTGCACAAGGGGTGGCTGAGTTTCTTCATACTGATTAAATAAATGAACCAAATTGTATCTTCTAAGGCTGATCATTCTCCTTATTTGCTGCAGGGCAAGGCTGGAATCTTCTACTGAGTTTATTGAACAACTGGAAAAACCATGATTCTGCAAATGAAGAGGGCACTTAGTTTCAGAAGGAAAAAAGAAAGTCTTAGGGAGGAACAAACTTCGGCTTAAAGCAATAACCATAGACTGAAACCTTACCCAAATTTACAGGGTGCTGTTGCTTTACACTTGGACAAATCTAATCAAGAATCTCCTTCTCTTTCTTCTCCATCGTCGCCTCGACCAGATACAGCATTTAGCTGCTGTTGTAACTGCCAGGAGTACATAAATTATGATTAAAAATAGCAGGACTGAATTAGGTGTGTTCATTCTCCAAAATTGACTTTCATCTTTAAAAATTAATTGCGACATGAAGATAATCATAAAGATCCCCATGCACAAACAACAAGGTGTGCTAATTAATAGAGACGAAAAACAACAGAAAACTCACTTGCATATATTTTTGTCTTTCTGCATTTAATTCATCAGTCAAACTACTCATCCTGCAAGTGCCGGTTATGGGGGTGGGAGAGTAAGAGATTGTAATAATTTCTTATGCAAAAGATGGCAGATAACAAAAAATGTGTAAAGTTTATCAAGACCAATTCTAAATTAGCCACCTTGATTTAAGATCTGTGATCTTCATAAGCAGCATCTGCTCCCTTTCAGAAAGTGCTGATTCAACCTGTACATGGGTCAATGCTTTTAGTGAACTGATGAAATCTTATAGATCAAACAAACATTAGCTTTTGCAGTCAATGACTAATAATGATTCATTTCTACCATCTGAAATCTAGACGTTGGGGATAAATAAGCAAAGATAATCTATATACTCCCTAAAATTTCATCCTGAAATTAAGTCCAAGTAAAATGTAGAGGCTCGAGCCAGGCTCAAGATTCATCAAGTCTGGCATCTCTGAATTGACTATTAAAATAAGAGCCTCAAGCTAGAGATTGAGAATTTTAACATTAGTTTGGCAAATCCGACAGAATGATCTGTGGACTGTATCTCACATAAAGATGAAATCGTGTGCCTAATGGAGAAGCTACCATGATGACGTGTATGATTATCCAATGGTATTAATCAGTGAATCTGCAACATAAAAGAAGATCTGATACATATTGAGTGGACTCACTATAAAGACTTGAGCACCCATGTTGGACAACTCCATACTCGAGACATGGATCATGGAAGTTACATGTGGTTCCTTCATTTTAAGCATAAAATGGCTTTATTTCCCAAATTCAACTCTTGAATGACATAATCTGTCAAGACTCATTCCTCTAGTCCATGTAACACAGTGCACATTGCATATGTTCAACATAAACTAATACGAGAACTTGTGTAGAAGATGGCACTCTAAGGAATAGTTGCAATTCCTTGTGCACATTTTAGTGATCCCAAAGGAAAGACTTCAATGGGACGAACACAAATTTAAAAGAGATAAGATCCGAAACTTAAGTTGGATCATAAAATATAGATCTCCCTTCTTCCTCCCCGAATGCTCTATCCAAAGAGGGGATCATCTATTCACCTAGTCAATGAAATTTCCATTAATATGAATGCAGGGTAGGGGCTTACGCTTCCATTATTTTCTGCTCCACGAGGTAACGGAGGCAGTTTCCCATTTTGAGGAGCTGAAAGAAGAATAGAAACATCAATCTAAACAATACAAAACCTTTGTCCTTGATACATACTACAATAAGATTGTCAACTCACCATCTGCAACCTCAACTAATTGCAAGCTATTCAATAAATTCATTATAAGATCCTGCCGTTAAGATAGCAATAAATTAGAGGAAAATAAATATAGAGAGCTTCCGATTGAAAAGGGCTTGTTTACCTATATTATAATAATAATAGAAGCCACACTAAAAATACAAAAATAAGGTCTTACTTGTTGAATTGATGTTTGCTGAAAAAGATTCTGAAGATGAGGCATGAGAACTGAGGCAGGTACATTGCTGTTGCTGATTTCCCTAGGGGACTGATTATTAGGCTGAAAGCCAATGATGAATACATCACTACGATTGACAGAAACTAAGTAATCGAGTTTATTAGGAAGAGTAAAGGGGACAGAAAAATGAGGGGGCTTCAACATTTAAAAATTCTGTAATAGTTTAACAATAAGAATAGTCAGTGTACAAACCATCGGCTTAGAATCAAAAATCCAATCTCCAACACTAGCGGACTTCCTTAGCTGTGACTCCTGAGGACAATATCAACAGATTATGAAGGGGGAACTAAACAAACTAATCATTTTCACAAATTCAAGTAATCAGTTTGCCTCCTACCTGAGAATTTCGTCGAGAACTTGTACTTAATGGAATATCCTAGTATATTTGTACAAGTTAGCAACAGTCATCAAAATTAATTAAGTACCGTAAGAATGAAGCTGTACCTTTACAAGATCTACATTTTCAGACGTTACTGAGAACCGCCCTTTTATTTGTACTAGATTGGTCTTTGACTTGTCGTCCATCGAATCTTTGAAGCCTAGAATGGTAAAATAAAACCAATGATGAAATAAACTAAAATTTCTCCATGAAGAGCAGTAGGTAAACTAAAAATCAAAATGACTAACCTCCTGAAGATTTGATTGGGGCTGATAAACTGTTTGCTGAAGCTCGGTTTGGAAGCATTAGAGGACCACTAAAGCTGGGTGCTTTTCGTACCTGTTGAGCCCTCTCAACCACTTGATGGTTTTCAATCTCACATCTGACAAACAATTTTTTCCAAAGATGTTAACAACGTAAAGGTATTCTCCAGCTAACTAAGTGCCAAAAACATGTTGCGTAACCAAAAAACAGACAATATCCTACAATGATAAGCAGCTTTTGTAACTCACAAGAACATTTAATATCAAACCGCTCTCACATTTATGGATATCATATAGAAGTACACGTGTGGATCGACAAATTACAGAATTAATTCTCAATTTTTTTTTTTTTTTCATTAAAAGCTCTTTTCAATGCCAAAATTAAGGCGGGAGAAAACAACAATATACTAAGCCTCATTCTCAATAAATTACATGATTCCTTTCTCACTATTTCTTAGAGATTAAACAAATTTCATACGAAAGCACCCACGATAATGACCACAAACTTTGTCCAAATCTACATACAAGTCAACAGAGGTTAAAGATGAAACAATGAGCCCTGCCACTACCATCAAAAATCCATATCTTTGGCCCCAATAACAGTTTATTTTTCTTCTTCATATTAGAAAATCAACTCATTCATGTATATAGCATGCTAAAATGCTGTCAGAATAAAGGTGCTGCCTAACTAGAATGCCTTCACTTAACTTTGTAGTGCATGAAACCATGACCATACACCACCACAATTATGACCATTTAGTCACAACAAAGAACTAGGAATATGGGTACATCAAACAATCAAGTACAAATTTCTTGTCAAATGCATTAATGCTAATAAAATCATGTTACATGCTGCTAAGAAGCATAAGATAGAATAGCAGATGAAATATTTACTGAATTACAATAAACCTTTCTAAGTTGCGTGTTCTTTCTAACTTCGAATGACTGAGCACAACACCAGGCGTTAGCGGTCCACTCTGAGTTTGACGAGGCTTCCCCATCTGAATTCTAGTTTTAGCTAGTGCACTATCCTTCTCCAACAAAGGAAGCTCGGCTTTCGATACACTTATGTTTATACCAGTTTTTCCCTGATTATCAGAGTCTAGTAAATCATTTTCAAAGACTTTTTCCTTCTTGCTCGGACTTTCAACTACAGGAACCTCGTCACCATTTATCTTCTCTCTGTAAAACAAAGAAGAAAATTTCATGCAGAATCGAGGATAGCATACACACACGATAACTGCAATACTGCACATTAATCACAAGCATATCAAAAGCTAGAAATCCATATCAAGGGGAAGAAAGGATTAATATCTTGCTTATTACAAATACAACCAAGATCAAACTCAGTTGGAATCTTTAAATGACATAAAAAATTAAATTGACAAGACAATGTATGATTCCAAGGTACAATAACTGTTACCAATATTGAAAAAGAAAAAGTCAAGGATGATGATGAATAGAGGCCTTTAATCACCTGTAAGTATTATTGCTTGACGTCCCCGGTTTTTCTACTTCAGGTCCAGAACCAGATACCACCTGCTAGGACAAAGAGCCATTTTTCATCCACTGGTCTCCCTCAGGAAAACCTCCATTCTGTCAAACATAAGTAAATAAATAATTATATTAAGGTTACTACTGACCTTATGGTTCATGTAAAAAATCGAGCCATTTTCTTCCTTGATCTCTTGTATATCATCCTCTTCTTGCAGCTGCCAAAACAAGAAGAAATCAGCTCATGTGCACCACGTAGAAAGCCGTAAGAGTGTGTATTATGAAATTCTGTGACATCAAGGAAGATATTGCGATGTACATACAAGTGATGCTTGAATCTTCAAATCCTCAACATCAAAGTTCCATGCACTTACACCTCGCTGGTACACGCTCTGAAACAGAAACAAAAGAGAGAGATGAGAGAGTGGGAGTGGCTGATCAAGAAAGGTACCAAAAAGTGTCCAGCAGGTTCTGCACTTTCCTTGTACCCAGTAATTACTTTATTTAATCCACTGAATTCCTCAGTTCCTATAGGATAAGATTACTCTTACTTAATCCGCTGAATTCCTACAATATATATAAATAATAAATTAATGGCAAAATGGCTTCTTCTTTTTTTCAAAAACCAATAGAATGAGGAGACCAGAGCTAGCAATCTGCTCCAGTATCACTGAAGTAGAACCTAACTGCTTCATAGGAATTAGAATTACAAGGACTATCTGATGACAATATGCAGGCATTCCCTCTAGATAAGCATCAGGAATATCAAGGGGTACAAGAGCCCCAAATGTAGGGCACGTCAGTGAGAATATGTCAGCAAGAATAGGAAATTAGGCAATCAATGTATATACGTATACAGAATCTTTTATTAGGGAATAATTAGTTGTATAGTTTCCTTAACAAATTACTTTGTTTAGCTCCTAATTGTAGGTAGTAATCAGGGTTGTATCTTACTATTTAATGAGAAGAGACTCCATTGAGAGCATCGAACCAAATCAATAGCTGACATGGTATCAGAGCCCTCAACCTAAAGAGAGCTCTTCCATTTTTTTTGTTATTTTGGGTGATTGAGGGACTGATTTCTGGTTGGGAAATTCTATCATTGTTGGGCTTCCACAGCAAGGCTCATTATTGGTTTAGGGGACTAACCTGATAGGGTGTTGTTGGATTTCTCTTCTTACCAGTGAACCGATGCCTAATCAAACTTTACATAAACCTTGCCAATCTACTTGGGATATAGTCCCTTGTCCTACTAGAATTAAGCTTATTGGATGTACGGATTTGGAGTATTAAGCTGTGCTGTGATGCTTGGACCCTTCGTTTTGGCCGGCATACCCGTGTCGACACGACATGACACGCATATGAAATACGGGTCGGACAAGGCAAATTTCAACCGGACACGGCCAAGGGCGGAACCTGTTGAACTGTTGCCGCCATTGTTTCAGTATTGCAGAGAACGCCAGGGATGAAGAAGATGAAGGGGTGTTGTATTGGGCCTATTTTATGTTTTAACTTTTGGCCTTTTGGGCTTTAAAAAAAGGTTGATTGCTGGCTTCAAATGGACTTGGAGGATTGTTTCTATTTCCAATGAAATGGTGGTCCAATGAAATGTTTATCCTTCCATTAATACCAATGAAATTGAATGTAGTGGCAATATTTGGTCCAATGAGATAATGGTTAAATTGCCTTTTTTTAAATTAAATTTTTATATTAAAATTTGTAGTTATATTGAACGATTTTCTTTGATTTGGATGGATGAAGAAAATGATTTTTATTTTGTAAAGAAGATGGTAGAATTATAACCTTTAAAATTATAATTTGTCGCAGATGAATAAATTCGTGATCGATGAATAATGTGTGACCAATTAATTCGATAAATTTCATTAACATTTATTTTTTGCACGACAAATTTCTCAATATAATTTATATCATTTTATTCGAAAATTTTACCTGGAGTATGATGCCTAAAAATTTACCTTTTAACAATTTACAACTTAATTATTATTTAAATTTTCTTTTTACATATGAAGTTTTAGAAAAAAATAATAATAATTGAAATTTCAAAGACGTACCCACGTACCTGTGTCCGAAATTTGCTCTTTTTAACCATGTCCCCGTATCCTCCATTTTAAAAAACAAAAAATCCGACACTTAAATATGTACCCGTACCCGATACCCGTACCCGAGTCCGAGCAACATAGAAGCTATGTGCTGAACGATATAAAGCTCATGTAGTGGCACTCGAAAATCGTCGAAATATGGTCTTAACTATGAGGAAACATTTGCTCCAGTAGCCAAGATGACTATTGTTCACAAAGTTATGGCCATTGCTATCTCAAAAGGATGTTCGCTTCATTAGATGGTTGCGAAGAATGCATTTTTACCCAGTGATCTGAAGGAAGAAATATTTTACAACTCTTTGTGGCATATTTCATCTACTTCTAACGAGTTTTGTCACTCAAAAGCAGTTTGAAATAGGCAGCACGGGCATGGTTTGAGAAGCTTCGTACTACTCTTCTAGATTTCACTTTTACTTAGAGTCGCGTGACTCCTTACTCTTCCCGCACAACTAATGGAATGTTTATACTTGTGTATGTTGATGATATTGAGATTATGGGATATAACCTTTAGTTGATTGAGCAGCTCCAATAGCGCCTTCGATCTTCATTTCATATGAAAAATCTATCCACTGTAGCATTTTCTTATCATTGAGGTTCAACGGTGTTCAACTGGCACTCTCTTGCATCTGCATAAGTATACCCAAGAGCTCACTTCCTTAGCCGATCTTCAAGATGACAATTCGGTTCTTACACGAGGTCAATTTGAAGTTACACCATGAGGGTGGCGATCCATTATCTAATCCTCCAATGTATTAACAGCTTACAGTGAACTTGAACTATTTGATTATTACCGACATGATCTCTTTTGTAGTCCAATAAACCAGTCACATTATGCATGCTCCTTGCCAGTTACATTTGGTAGCTGTACGTCAACCTCTTCGTTATCTCAAAGGTACGTCTGGTTGCGGTTTGTTCTATCTTTCTAGGAATTCTTTACAACTTGTAGGTTTTAGTAATAAGAATTGGGCTGCTTGTATGGATACGCGTCGTTCTGTTATAAGTTGCTGCAGATAAATGCTCTTATTTCCTCGAAGAGTAAGAAGTAAGATCACATCTAGAAGAATATCGCGTTATGTCCTCTGTTCTGAAATTATATAGCTTCATGTTGATAATACAGGTGCTATTTAGATTGCTACCAATCCAATCTTTCACGACTGTATCAAGCATATTGATGTAGATTGTCATTCCATTTGTGAAGCGATTGTTCGTCATGAGATTACTCTTCCTCACATCTTCACCTAACACCAAACTACTGATGTCTTTACTAAAGCTCTATCCCGTCATTGTCATTAGTTTTATAATTGACAAATTGATCGACTAGCATCAATTTGAGGAGAGATGTTGCGAGAATATGCCAGCAAGAATGGGAAATTAGGCAATCAACGTATATATGTATACAAAATCTTTTATTAGGAAATAATTAGTTGTATGGTTTCCTTATTTAACAAATTACTTTGTTTAGCTCCCAATTGTAGGCTGTAATCAAGGTTGTATCTCACTATTTAGTGAGAAGAGACTCCTCCATTGAGGGCATTCAAATCAAATCAATAGTTGACAGGGAAGACTCCTATGGCAAACTAGGCCCTTGATGGACTGTTATACACAAGCAAAGGAAACCTGGAACATCCTGGCCCACCTTTAATAAGTAGACAGGAAATGGGCTTATGCTAAGGCATTGTTTGGTGCCTCAAGCCCACTGCTTGAGGCAGATGTTTCAGATTAGGAGATAGTCACTCGCAGAGAAAACCCAAAAATGGAAGCAGAAATAAAAAAAGAGAAGACCTCAATTAAAGTAAATTGTAGAATAACTCTTGAGATGCTTCAAACCTGTGATATTGCTTCTTGTTCTGCAGAAGGCATTTTTTTCAGAGCAAGTTGTGCAGCATCTTTGAGCTGCATTGTTTTCACAAGAACATTACAAAAAATAAAAAACAGGTAACCTGAGAACCCTATAGTAGCACAACTACCTGAAGGTCTTTCACACGCTTCCACAGTGGTGGCAAGTCAACAAATAGTTTCTTTAAGGAAAGCTCTGGAGGCTTGGTGTTCTTGAAAAAAGAATGTTTTAACAATTTTTCTGCAGTTGGCCTCTTAGTTTGATCTTTCACCAGGCACATTGCAACCATTTCTTTGAAAGACTGTTTAAAATAGAAGATCATTTAACAATCAACTTACAAAAATGTATAACCCTATCTATTATTCAACATAATGTCTGAAGACAAAAATAACACGATTACCTTAGAAAACCTTTTATCTCGGTCATAATCAAGCCCAGGAGGGGCATTCTGTATGGTCATAAGCAGAACCTATTGCAAATATGGAGGTTAAATAATTAAAAGTGTTCAGTACAGTTATCTCCATGAACACATAGTCAAGCTATTAAGCAGAGTCATACCTTCATTGGAGGGTATTTTGAAAATGGTGCATGTCCATGAGCCAACTCTAGTGCAGTTATTCCAAACGACCAAATGTCAGCCCTGTGAATATGAAAATTAATTATGCACCAATCCAAAGAATCTTTATTGTTTCCCGCATTCATGATGTAGCATCGTTGCCAACTCTAATAGATCCCACATCGATTAAAGATGAAAATATAGACCAATTTTATAAGGGTTTGAGCTATTCATCATAATAAGGTTAATCTTTTAAAATTGAATCTCAAATCTTAACATGATATCAGAGCACATTAAGCTCAAATGAGCAATTCGATTTGATTAATACTAAAAAAATGAACACACAGATTTCAATATTGATCTTCTCAAACGAATCACCATCTTTCAGGGGCATGTTAAGAGAGAATCTCATATCGAATAAAGATGAAAATATAGACCAATTAATAAGGATTTGAACTACAACTCTTAATAATGTTGATCTTTTAAATGGAACTCCAAATCTTATCTTTGGTTGACAAAATAAACACTAAGCCCTTGTTCGTACTCCATTTTGAAAAAAAAAAATGCATTTTTCTCTTATTTATTTTTAACCACATTCTCCAATAGAATTATATTACATGTAAATCCAAAACTTTTCTTTATTTTTCAACCACACATTTTTCAAAATATCACTATTCTAAAACACATTTTCCCCCAAAATCTATTTTTGATGGAGCTCAAACAGGAAATTACGTCTCTACTCTGAAAGGCATCTTACTGAAAAAACATATTTAAATTTAGAGGTAGAAGAATTTTTTCTATAAAATCTTGTTAGGCACAATTTTAGTAGGTAATCTCATATTTTGTGTTAAATCTATTATGTAATATTATTGGCTTTTTCTAAAGTTTAGGCCACCCTAAAACTTAGTCCTAGGTTTTTAGGTCCACCCATGATAGTTGGTCAAAGTGTCAACTTGTATAACCATGCAAAATGAATCTCAAACACTGCTCATCTCCTCTATTGTGCTTAAGACGAGAAGGAATTACTGGACAAATCATCATAAACAACTTAACTAAATTCTAAGATAATAACAAAAATTATTTTTCACTTGTGATTTAGTCTTTTGAGAGATCATGTGCATATCCAAAACATAGAACAAAAGTAAAAAATCAATTTTTGTATATGCATGCATGAAGACATTTGTAATATATGTTCAACATTCGTTGATGCTTTAAATATTTGTATAAAAACCACAAAAAGAGGAATAAAACCCACTTGAAATTATATCCAGTTCCTGGCTGTAAAACTTCCGGTGCCATCCTGGACATCAAGACAAAAGTTTTAGACAACAGAAGACTAAAACTATCAATAAAACGGATACATATTCAAAAAACAAAATAGAAAGAAAAAGTAAATGTCAAGCCATACCAGCATGGAGTTCCTACAAAGGTATTCCTCGAACGCTGCCTATCACCTCTGTCAAACATGCTTGCTGAAACACCAAAGTCAGCAAGTTTTACCTCCCCAGTACTATCCATTAATATATTTCCTGCCTGCAAAAGGAAATATTACTAAAACTGCGAAGTAGTTTAGTAGCCAAGCTGATACGAATGAACTTGTCAAATCTGGAAATGTCCTTTTGCTTGTGTTATAGGATAAATATTTCAGAATCAATTAACCTTCACATCACGATGAATATGGCCATGCCGATGAAGATATTCCAAAGCCTTAAGAGTTTCTTTCAAGATAGGCCCAATGGCTGACTCTTCAAATCCATCAGGATATGCTATCTTCATGAGATGTAGGCAAGAACCCTCGGCCATAAAAGGCATCACCACCCAAAGGTTGCAGTCGACAACAAATGAACAAAATGCTCTGATCACATTAGGATGATCAATCAAGCTCATTATTTGTGCTTCCCTCCGAATATCATCCTATTAAAAAGAGGCCAAAATTATTCAATATGTTACTCATTTTGATGCAAAGATTTTGACCATGAACAGTCTCCATTGTTTAAGTCCAGCCCCCGATATTTATAATGCAACAGAAACATTAATGTTGAATTAATAGCATGACCAGTTAGCAATGTGATAAATCCAGAAGTTAAAGAAATGCAGGAACTGAGTTATGAGGAAACAAAAATAAAGCAACTGACCAAAGCAGATAATAGCACAATATAAATGCATGAAACATACATAAATATAGTCAGAAACACAGATTGTATTACTCGGATCAAAAAACTGAATAAAATGTTTCTACAGAACCTAACTGGGAAATTGCTTGCTTATTGAACATAATGGCTTTATCTCAAATGAGAAGAAAAATACAGAAAGAATGATGATTATGTTCCAAGTGGTTTCATACAACATTCTCCCATACAAACATGGATCTTCATCTCCAGGAGACACAGCATCCAGAGCAAAACAACTTATGCAACTCAAGTGTTTACCCAAGTGGTGTGATTTCGATTCATTACAATCTTCCAGGGGCAGTGAGATAAAGGAAGCCCTAAATGCAGGTGGGATAGATCATTGGTATGACTTGTGAATCAGTTGACAATAAACCATTGCACGCCGTTCCTCATTAACTATAAGTTTCCACTGTGTGAAAAGCCTAAGTAGATGAACCAAAAACTACATGCTACATATAATAATATAATTATCATAGCACTTATCTCCTTTAAAGTATAAAAGCTACTTGAAAAGGTGCAATGATGTGAAACAGCATAATATTTCAGAAGCAGCTAAATCTACAACTGTATGCTGCTTCCCCCAACGACAAAGGATAAATGGACAAGAAAAGTGGCATATAACCATTTCAATGGAGGATGTTTCCAGTCATAGGATTTATTAGGGGGTTTTATTTCGTGCCATTTTAGAGGGAAGAGAGAGACAGAGAGAGAGAGAGAAATCGCTGTAAATTAGAGATGAGAACGAATTTGTACATATCACAAAATTATTAGCCAAATGGTCCATTTTCAACTGTGGACCACTATGCCTCGTGGTCTTGTCCCAAATTATACCTCAAGAGGTTAGGATATTCATATCAGTGCAAGTCTGCAAGTCCCAAGGTCCTCCCCTATGCTCAGGATTTAGGATTGCGGTAGAACCGGGTTAAGGTCTTGAGAAGTTCACATTTGGAGATATGGTTCTAGTTTGTTAATAGGTAATAGTTTTTATAACAAATCACTCCTATTTTTTGGCGTCTGGGATAGAATTTGGTGAAAACAATTGTGGTAAAATATATGGATTTCACATAATGTTGACTTTTTGTTTAGCATTAGCGATGATGCAAAATTTGGAATATTCATTTCTGAATTCAATTAAAATTCCTCTCTACCTAGATTAAAGTTCAGCAATTGCGTAGTTAGAATAAATGGCTCGTGGATATACTCAATAAACTTTTGTTGTCACTTCAGACAAGATCCAAAGAAAATTCTAGCTTTTTTTCTCCCATATTGAAATCAGTCCACCCAAAAAGTTGTCTCTCACTTATCTCGTAAAAATTTTTGTAATTTATTTTCATGATTCCAAACTTGGTTTGATTCGGTTGTTAAACACCTAGGGTTCTTGGTTTATAGATAAATTGGTTCCAAGATACATGTTGGCATGAAATTTAATTATATTCCTCGTATGATTTAGAAAGTGGGCCTACCATATTTGACTTTTCACAACAGCTTTGATTTCATTCCAGATTTTCTTGATTTAAAGTATATCCCATTTAAAGTTGGACTAGCTACAAATATGCACAAAATATTGCCAAACTTGGTATTGTAAAGCAAATTTCCAATTTAGCTCTTCCCTGCCATGTCTTTGTAAATATGGCAACACTACTTGTTTCGTATGCAGGACAAAATTCAATTATATAGCCTGCCCATCAAACTAAATCACCATAACTAAAGAGCCAATATATCTACTCTGATTCTGAATAAGCCATTTTCAGCATAAAGAAGAAAACATCTTTTGGACAAACCCAGAGTAAGTAGCTGTGTAATAACTATAATTTTTGAGATTCACGAGAAAGAGATGCATCCAATCAGTTACCCCATTGTATTGGTCACCGCCAACAATTCATTATCCATAAGCAGTGATCAACAAGGTTTGGTACTCAAAAAAAGGAAGCCAGATAATAATCAATGGTTTTCCAAATGGCCCTCCATTAGAACTTTAGACATTTCAGCACTACTCTAACTACAATCTATGGTCTTATTGAACACAAACTAAAGCATTCAAACAACTATCAGCTGCAGTTGTGTTGCATTTTCAAATCGACAACCACCAGCAAACAAAAATCAAGCAATTTAACATATTCAAAACTTCAAGTTTCAAACTTCACCCTAATACACCATCAAAGTCACTTAACCAAAATACAAGGATACTTCCTCATATAGAGCTATCTGAAATCACATATCTAAACTCAAAGTTCGTAGACAGAAAAAGTCAAATCAATCAAAACAGTCACAACCTAGATCACAAATCCCAATCACACATCACCCCACCGCAAATCTCCTATAAACAGAATTAAACACAAACATCCATCCACACATACTCAAATTTATCTACATAAGAAAAAAATGAATAATAATAAAATAAAAAGATCGAGGGAATGGAAAACACGACAAACCAGATTGCTACCGCATCGATCGAGATCCAAACACTTGACGGCCACCACTTCATTGGAAGGCAAGTGGATTGCTCTGTAAACGGTTGCGCTGGCGCCATATCCAACCTCTTCTAGGAGCTTGTAATCTTTTGGATTAGAAGAATAAATCTTCTGGTCGTCCCCCATTTCTTCACAAAACTTCAGATAATACCATCAATTCTTCAATTGATTGATAAAAACCAAACGAACTGTTCAGAAAATTATTTGCAGCTGTGGAGATTTTTTTAATTTTAATTTAATTTTAATGGGTATATAGGGATGTCACAATGAGTCTACAGATATGGACTGTGTTCAAGTCTGGTGAAGCTCTCTCTCTCTCGCTCTCTCCGAATTTACCGATATTTTTCATACTTTGATTTGTTTTGTTTTAGCGTTTATATCTATGGTATTTTACCGCAATGGTCATGAGTTTTAAAAATTATAGACATACTAGTCCTCAATATTTTATCTAGACATCGCCCAGAGTTTAAGCCCATATTTGGTGGCCATTTTCTTTGAAAAGTATTGTTTTGAATAGTGAATTTTTGGAAAATGTGTGATTAATAAATATGAAAAAATTTGAATTTAAATGTAAAATATTTTATTTTATGAATATTTGATTGAAATTTGAAAATGATTATATAGAAAAATGAGTTTTAAAATAATGGAGGACAAACATGGGCTAAATCTTCACGTGACTTTCATACTAAAATGTCTCATTTTAAAACTTTGAACATCAACCTATATTGAGAAATGAAATCTAGCTTAATAGATTTAGCGCATATTTGGTGGGAATTAAAATCAGATTTTTTTAGTAGCTTTTGATAAACGTCGATTAATTGTGTGGTTGAAATATTGTGAATCTCATAAAATGTGTATGATCAAAATCAATTATTAACTTTAATTTAGATTAAAATTTAAATTTTAATCGCTCTCAAACGGTGACTTATAAGCAATGCTTTGAAAATCAGCTTAATCATCCACCCGAATGTTAATGACTATGGATCGATTTTTTATTTCATCGAATGTTTAGTCTAGTCTAGTTTTCAAAACATTACGTAGACACGAAAGTCAAGTAACAATATAATGGAGACTTTGACAATTTCGTAATCGATGAATGAGGGTGCTAGAGGTGGACGATGATATTGCACCTTTCAAGTTGGGGACTTATTTTCTATTCAGCCAACAGTTTGAGGACAAATAATGAAATTTTCGTATTTAATGTAAATAAACCAAATGTAAGAGGATTATCCATAAGTTGACCGGCTTAAAAATGGCACAATAGCAGGCTAGGCGCTCCAGTGCTTAACAGGGGAAAGATTATCTACGACAACTATGTCTCGAGCATTTTGCAACCGTGCCTATCTGGTGTGGTACGCTTGGAAATGTACAACTCTGTTAGATCATTCCAAGCTATATTCTATCCTATTGGACTAAATTCACATAATATTAGTAGGGAAACCGACACAAATAACACTGAATTAGGGAAGTTTAACAATTCAAATGGTAATTTTCTAGAATTTCAATGTAGCATCAACTTTTTTATGGATAAAACTGTAAGGGAACGAGTCACGTCATTCTCGAATGAAAACGAAATGCAGTATGAATGAAAAGTGGTGGTTTACGCGCACTCTTCACTTCAATAAATTTAACTGAAAATATAATTCTAGATTTAGAAAATAAAATGATAAACACGTTTTTTTCCTCAAAATATATTTATCAAATGTCGATGCTCTTACGGGTTATGAACTAAAGAAGAAAGAGAAAAAAATAAAGAACTCGATAGATTTGTGCCTTTTTTTTTATTGAAAATCAAAATTTCATATTTATAGATTACAATTGGGACTGCATAAGTACAATAATCATTCAGAAATAGTATTTTATTTACAATAGAGCCCTTAAATAACTATTTACAAAATAATTGTCTCATTAAAAATCTTGTTTGACAAAAACTCGATAGGACAAAAGCATCAAAAGAATGAAAAGGAGAGCAAATAATTTAGAGTAATAAAACGATGTCTTGTAAAAACCTTATAAAAAAATTCAATGGGACAAAAATTTGAGCGAATGAAGGATAATATAGTTACTCCTCCTGATTTCTATTAATGAGAATTCTTGTATTGAACCCTCCTTGTCTTGTACGTCAAACTCTACAATATCACAATTCTGATAAAAAATGTTACATGTTGTCTTGTTACAGCTCCAGACAATATTTTCTTCATACAAAATATTTATTAATCTTCGTTTGACTTTAGTCATCATTATGTTCCATTGAAAAATATATTTTATTTTTACTCTATTCAAGAGTCTCGTATACAATTTATTACAAGAGTAAAAAAAAAAAAAAGGTAAATGTCATATATGTTATCAATTTTCATTACATAAAAAATATCCATTATTAAAACCCTACTAGGAAAAATCTTCCCAGAAAAATTCAATGTCACGAGATCTTAATCAAGGGATAAAAAAATAAAAAATACAACACATATTTACTCTACTCACGATAATATTACTTGAATTTTATATGCTCCGGACATATTAAATTCTTCAGGAATAGTATTAATAGTTGTGCCATGTGAATTTATTATAACCACATTTACTATATGCATATAAATTTTATGTATTACAAAGATAACAATGATATAGACTTGTGATTGCCTCCAATAATTGTTAATCTATCTATTTATACAATTCATTATGTTAAAAATAGCATAATACATATTACAATTTTATTTTCTCAATTCATTTTCGCGTAATTATACACTTTAGGTGTCCAGACTATAGGTGCACAAGAAAATTCAACTTTCTCTAATAAGTTTAATTTTGATACGGATGCTTCATTTCATTTAACCAATCGTTTTCAATCGATATGCTTCGATAAATTTATTTTAATATCCGCACTATTCATAATATGAAGCAGTACATAGTGTACAAATTATTGTCAATAACTTTTTCCTTTCAATTCTATTTCTTTCTCATAACGATATAATTTATTGAGATATATATACTTTTAACAAGTAATTGAATCTCTTGTGGAGTTATATAATTAGTTATGTATATATATTTTGCCTCATAAGTGGGATCATCATTTTTATTTGTTCCTTTTTTTTCGAAAAATTGTATCTTTAGAATTGAATGTCAAAATGCTTCAAGCATATTGTTTTTATAATGCAATAGTTTTATCATTCTAAGACATTAATATTTGATGGAGCATCTAAAGTTGGTAATAAAGATTTTATTAATCTTTTATAGGTTAGTGAGTATATTTTGCAAATGAGTTATCTTTTCATATTTGTCAAAGTACAGAAAACAGATAGCATAATATGATGAAATAGCCTACTTTGTTAAGAATTTTCAAAAAAATGTCTAGAAATAAGAAGAATACTAAAGAGACACGTAGATGTGATTTCAATGAGTTTAGAAAGAGATCTAAATCTGCGAGATGTTATAAGTGTCAATACTTTGGAACTATAGAAGTGGGTGCCATAATGGTAAGGGAAATAATGGTAAAGTTATGAATGCAACTCTCACTGATGACGATTGTAGTTCGGATAATCAAAGTGAGATGTCTACACATGAGGATAATGGAAAGTTTATGGCCTTCACTACTAGGATTAAAAGTGAATCTGATAAGGACGGTGAGAATGTTGAGGAAGTAGATAGTAGTGAGCAACTTGAGGAAGATTCTGAAAATTAAGAAGGTAAATAAAGTTGTGCTTAAAAATGTCAATGAACTTGAGTTAGTTAGAGAGAAACTTGTATCTGACCTTTTAGAGTCAACATTATGCCTCAACAAACTAAAAAATGTAAATCGATCTCTAGATTCTAAGATTAAAGATCTTACAAGTGAACATGAGAAGTTTTCTAAGAGAGTTAGTGAGCTAACCATTGAAAATGTGAAATTGGAAATCCAGGTGAAGAACCTTTTGAGCGAGCTTGAAGATTCCAAGTCTCAATTTCTTGTTTTCTCTAGTGGATCTAAAAAACTGGACAGTCTTTTGGGGCCGAACAAGCCCACTGGCAATAATGGAGGTTTATGATATAATCAAACCAATCATAATATGACTAGTACTTCCAAAACAATTTTTATCTCTGCTACCAACTAGCCTACGTATGATCTTAATCCTGAACTCAAGAATAAATATTAGCAAGGTTTATACCTACCTGTTTCAATTGTGATGAGTTAGGACATATAAGGTTTTGGTGAAATAAATTCCTGAATAAATATAAATTAGAATTTCGCTAGAGTTAGAAATCAGGATTTTGATGGTCAAATTAACTTCCTTACTAATCAAGTGAGTTATTTGTCCAAGTTTATGATAGATTTGATTCAGGATAAATCTTTCACTAGTCGGTTTGGATAAAAAAAAGTGATCTGAAAAAATTAGAAATTGATCACGGTACTCTTAAAGGAAAGAACGTTTATATACCTAATTGATTAGGTACTTTAGATGTATGCTTGTGCTTTTTAATTCATTATTACATGCATCTCATTTTTTTGTTTGATTTTACTTTTTAGGTAGTTTGATTTTTTTATGATTTACTTGAACATGTATGTTGTGACCATGTATGAGTTTAATTGATTCGCTGCATCATATTTTCCATTACTTTGTTTAGATTGATATCTAGTACTTAGTATATGTTTCTTCAGGTACCATTTGCACTGCACACACTATGATCTCGTGAGTAAGTTTTGATCGCGTGTATGAGATTTGTGATGACCGTCATCTGTTGGTAATGTGACATTGAACTAGGGATGGAAAAATGGCTCGTAGACTCGGGCTGCCCATGGCTCGACTCAAAAAAGCCCGAGCTAAGTCTGCTTGAGGCTCGGAACCACCGAATCTAGGCTCGAGCCAATCACCATTTTGGGTTTAAGGCTCGAGCCCGATCTGGCCCGTGTAGCTCTACAAGCTATACAGGCCGGCTAGGACGAGCAAAGCCTGCTTTAAAAAAATTTGAAAACAGCAAATATATCATGTAGGAAGAAAAAAAAAGCTATAGCTGTCTGCACATGCAAGGCTGTGCAGGCAGTTACAAAATAAATAAATAAATAAAAATCGAGCTGGCTCAGCCCGTTAAGGCTCAAGCCGAAAGCTCAAGTCGAGCCTCAATTTTTCGCTCGGCCCGGGCAAAAAAAAAAACTAAAACCTTTTTTGTTCGAGCCGAGGCTGAGCTTCGAGTTTCGACTCGGTTTGGCTCGATTCGTTGACATGATTATATTGAACATAGATTGATCTCATTTAGTAGACCTAAACTCGAGTATATCCCCTTAAATAAAATAAAAGTATTTCATTTTATACTTTTTTTGAAGTCTACTTAACTCGAGTAATTAAGCTCGAGAGGTTTCTCATAACTTGATACCTTATGGTCAACCGATTTGGAGTTATCAACCTAAAACTTGTTATAGGGATCATCTTAGTCGCTTAATGAAGAAGAGTCTGGACATAAGATGTGAAAATTGAAAAGAAAAATTATGAGTTTAAAAAGAAAAATATAAATTGTGTGAAAATATATATATGCTCAAAGTAAGGAGAAAAAAAATATATATATGAAAACTGAGCTTCATTTATAGATTCTAATATGCATTATTGGTTTGACTTTCATTGGTAGAAGATTAAACTTATTTAACAGTGATGTTTAGCATTCATTTCTCACAAATTTAAGATTGGAGTATTGATTACAAGGAATTAGTGGTACTTAACACACATGATTCGCTTATATAATTTACTCAATTTAGACTTGAACTGAGTATGTGAGAAAGTTTACTAATCATTGATTATGCTTGTGCATGCTCAATTGCATATTTGAGTTATTATATATTGTTGTTGCATTCGTCATTTGTGATAAAAGGAGGAGAGATGATGATGAGATGCATTTAATTTTAGTTTATTTTGTAGTAAAAAAGATATTTTTTTTGAATGAGAGATGCTTTTTTTTTTTAATACTTAGTTTTTTTTGAATTTTGATATTTTGTGATGTTAATGTTTTAGTTGGTATTTTGATTAACATTAGTATTGTTTCACAATCTAGCTAGCATATAATAGTTTGTTTCAATTATTATATTTCCTGTATCACGTACTTTTGCATTTGGCATTTGAATTATTGATTTTAGGAAACAGGTTTCAAGAAATGCAAGAGCATAATCATTGTCGCCCGCCTGTCACTCGACTCTCATTTGAGCGACGCACCTCTCGCTCGCATGTCGCTAATTTGGCGTTCAAGCGACGGTGTTGTCCGAGAAATCATAATTTGTATTTTTTCAGAGTTTTATCTATTATCTATTACCACTCCTCCTCCTATTATAATTACACAATGTCCAATACCATTTTTTGATGGGGTTGATCATTATTTACATCTTCATAATATCATTCCAAGATCTAAAAACACATTCAACAATACAGATTAACATTTTGATTCTTGAGATCAATCAACTACAAGTTTGGAAAAATTATCAATTTCTTATAATATAAAACACGCACTTCCTATATATCATTAGGAATGTACTTTCTCAATAGATTTCAGATGTTGCTGAAAATTGATGGAAGTTGGACCAGATGCACATAAAGAGTACAAGAATGATGCGTTCTTGATATTCTAGAGGACATAGATAATTTCAGAAAATCGGGAGCATGTGTGAGTGAGACACTTTCTAGCAGGTCTTGGAGATTGTAGGAATTAGATCAACAAGTTTAGTGGGTTTTCTAGATTGAATTCTACTGTAAGTTCTTGTTGTCTACAGTAGTAACTATTGGCTTGATCCCAAAAATTTTACCCAATTAAGGGTTTTCACCGTCATCAAATTTTGTGTTATTTACTACATTAATTATTATTGCGGCAATCCAACATAGAGCAAATTGACTCGATTGATTAAACATCTAAAACAATTAAAATGTGAATTGTTGTTTTTAATTGATAAATTTAATTCTGCGTTATTAACCTATTATATGATTTTAAGGTTGAACTAGTAACTTTCAATATCGACATGAAATTAGTCTAAAATATGATGTGCACAAATATTATACTATTTCAAGAGTAACAATTTAACATATCTTAAATATTATTATGCCCATGTTTGGTATAAATTAAAATCAATATTTTATTAACAATTAATTTTAATCAAATATTTTGTGGACTCGATAACTTTTTAACCTTACATTTAATCAAAATATACTAAAAATTTGATTTTAATCCCCACCAAATTGAGGCTATATGCAATTCTAAAAATCTTGTCTAAGTGACGCCTAGGCATTGCCTATACTCGAAATTCAGGTAAAATGTCTCGCTTCACGCTTGGACCTTTTTTTTTACCAATTGTTAAATAGCTAAATTTTTTCTTTAATCTCTTTCGTCTTCCTTGACACGTTTTATTAGTTTTTATTTTTATTTTTTGAAAGTCTTTTATTTGACTTTATTTTATTATTTAAAAAAAATCCTTTGACTTTAATTTCAGATTTTTAAAAGATTTTATCTCTACAAAAATAAAATAAAAAGATGACTTTATTCGATAAATAGTTAAATGAGATTTAAGTTACGGTACTATCTACATTATGTAATTACTCATTATTTTATTGAAATCTTCAAAAGCACGTATGAAGGGGGACTTGTCTAGTTAAAAATTGAAATTATGAAAAATAGTTTAGCTTTTATATTTTGAAAACTTGAAAATTGTACAATTTATTAATTGTAGAGATTTTTAAGTAAATATAGTATTTTATAATTTTAGATGCTTGATATATGTATTTTAATTATTAAATGATTTTAAAAATGATTATAAAATTTAAAATAAAAAAAATATTATGCATAAGCCTCGTTTAGATTCATTTAAACTCGTAAAGTTTGAAATTTTGACTTTACACTTAATTACACTTAACGCTTTTTAGAATACTGACTATATGTGAATATGTGTTTTTTCAGGAATAACAAAATAATATAGATATAATATTTATTTCAAGCAGTGCTAGAATATTTATCTAAAATATTGACTCATATTGTTTCATATTCAAAAGTAATAATATGATATTCTTCTAAAATTTTGTATGGAAAATTTTTTTACATTCGAACAAATATTTATTTATTATAAATTGGAATAGTCAAAATGATATAACCATATCGAATAATTATATCGCTTTATTATACAATTCAAAGTTCAGGAAATATTGACCTTTTTTAGCTGAAAAAATATTTCTTTTTGTAACTCATTTAACTAGAACTTCTTGTCTTTCTTTGACCGAAGGAAAAATTATTTTTTCCTACTTCAACTGGATAGAGATTTATGAGTAGAAAGATAAATAGATTTTGTTAACTTAATTGACTAGAATTTCGTGCAGATAACATGTTTTAAACTAAAGAGAAAAGAAAAAATGAAGAAGTCATCAGACCTATATATTTTTTTTAAGAACAAAGATCCAACTTTATAAGCTACAATTAGAACAAGAGGAGTACCATGATCATTCATAAATATTACTTTATTTAAAACACTTGTTGCAATTACAATTAGGGGTTCGGTCGGGTCGGCTTTTGCCTCAACCCAAACCCAACCCAACATCATGGCTTTGATCATAATTTAACTCAATTCAATCCGTGTAAATGTTAAAACTCAACTTAACCCAACACAACTCAATCAAAGATCGATCGAGTTGAGTTGTGTTAAGTTGAGTTGGTCGATTTGGGGCAACTTGTCAACAAGGATTAAAATAGGCATGTCGATTGGACGGATTTATAATTGACCCATGACTTATATAATATTAGGTCTCTATAGTTGCAATGACCAAAAAATATGAATTATTTTGACACTTCATGCTCGAAAATGTTATATGGACAGATTAATATTAAATTATATGAAGCAAGAAATGTTTTTGGCAATTAAAATATTTTTGTGTTGAATGTGTATTTGCTCGTACTATTTTTCGTAAAATGCATTCTATCCAAATCTTATAATAATATTATAAGAGTTTTCATATCTCGTGTCATATTCAAGACTTCTCGTGTATCGCGTTTGCGTATATAGAACCTAGTTAATTAGTGATATATAATTTGTGTATGATTTTCTCAAACTTTTTAAGTATTGCACAAAATTTTTTCAACAAGAATTGACATTTTAATCAAGATTTTTCT